>JASAND010031862.1:0-11155 GCA_030248195.1 Trissonchulus latispiculum | reverse complement strand
CTGATTCCCTAGCTTAACTGGAACTTGGTTAGAGAACTCACACTCAATGGGTTGTCCAGAGTGACGCAAAATGTTGGTTACCGGATCTAAGTAGGCTGTATGTGTCATATTATCAATATTGAAGTGAATTGGAATCTCCCTCGTGCATGAGGAATCATTCATCGGCCTAAACGCAAATGTTCCTTCTATTTCCTGGCATGGCCAGACTTCAATTACGGATCCTCCTGCACGAGCGTAAATGTCAGGTCTCTTTAGTAGGGCTCTCATGGCTAGGGTGGGGTTTGCCAATATATCTGCCTTCAAAACTTCTACGACTGTCTGCATGGAAGTGCAGATAGAGTGCATCGTTTGATCAAAAGCAAATCGTATATTCTTATTCATTCGAAATTCTATGGCTTGTAACATGACGGCCAAAAGGTCAGTTGTTACGACTCCATTATCTTTAGCCCAGCCATCTACGATTTTCTGTACTTTTTCTCGTCGACCAATTTTATTACCGGGAGCCTGCCGTTTTAACCGTGGGTGCTTAGGAATCGGAGGCTTTTGTGAGAGCATCCTAAATGGCACCCCCTGTTCAGAAAGGAAAACTTGCTTGTGTTTACAGTCTTGAGCGGTATACCCATTTCGGTACGTTAAGGCCAGAGTTCCGTCATCAGATAGCCAGTTTGCACCCCACATTTGACCTGGAATTTTTCTCCACTCCACGAATTCACACTGCTCATTGGGAGCTATCTCCCAAGTGAGGAAGCTTCGATCTGTTAAAGCACATCCTCCTTGACCATAATCACAGTGCGTGGTAACCCCTAAAGAGCTTTCCATGAATTCATTATGATGCCTCTTGTAGACTACTCCTTCCGTCACATAGCAGTTGTAAGCCTCGAAGGTTTTCCATTTACAGCAGTAGATACCCCCTCCTGGATAATACCAATCCAGTTTATTCGAGGTTTGCCAGAGACCTCCTTTCTTCTCAAGGGTACCATACCGGCAATTCTTCCATCTTCTCATATTCTCACATTCCTGCGCGTGAACTGGAATATCGTATTTCTCTTCTTGCTTTAGGTTTTCATCCCCAAAGAAGTAGGTGAAGGTTTCAACCTTTTGGTAGACTATTTTGCATCTCCAAGCTTTAGTTCGATACTGGATTAAGTTATGCTTATAGAGCATAAGTTCCGTGTCTAAAGGTGTTACCTCATCCACATGTGCTTCGATTTTGCACGGAACTGGATCTGGCAGATTCCAGAATGCTTTTCCCTCCTTGGTTTGGCACAACAAGGGCTTATCGGGGACCGGTACTCCGTTCACTGGAGCTAGTCCAGCAATGAAAGAGCATGCCAGAGCCAAACTTACTACTAGGGCAGGAACGAAACCATACGAGTAGTAGTTCCTTTCCCTTTGCGTATTTACTGGGTTCGGTCGCTTACGCGGCTTCATCCTGGTTTCTTTACGTTTTTTGGAATTGGATTGTTTGTGTTGGTCTTGCCGCAGCTTTATCGGATTATCCGTTCTAGCTACTACCGTTCTTTTCATGGGCTGAGGCTCACAACAAAGTTTCCCTGTTCTGATCGTTCCTACAGTCGTCTTCGGAACGGTTTCGTCATCTACACAGAATCTTTGTACCAGGCGCTGATTCTGTTCAAACAAAGCTTCGTTGTCTTGTCGGACTTGGACGTATGCTGATTGAAGGCTCTGCTGATTCTTTGCAATGATCTGTTGACCGTCTTGCAATGCCTTTAAAGTCATAGTGATATCGGATAATTCATTTTGAATATGAGAACTGTTGACTGGTCCTTCCCGTAGGTAGCCAGTTCTGCGGTCTAGTTGGGCAATCGGAGTTCTACCTGTGTTCTGACGTGACGAAGTTGTAGGACCAGGCCTTTGCTGACGCCTTTCTGTTTGACCACTACCGCCCGCAGTCGATCTGCGCTGGGGGCAAGAGTAAGCATAATGACCGGGTCTTGCGCATTGGTTGCAAATGGGCCGTCCATCAGCGGTCCATCGGTCTCTGGTAGCATTAGATAGTAACGACGACCTAGTATTTGCGGAGAAACCACCAGACCCACCCCTACCTTGAGTGTTAGAGTAAGACCGAGAACCTACGGGGGTGGGGTTAGGTGGGGGACGCTCTAATTTTCCACGTAATTCACCTAAACTTTCATTTACATACTGCTGAAACTGATCAAACTTCTTAGCCTGTGCTACGGCTTGCGAATGCTGCAATTTCATAGCCTCGACAACTTTGCTCATTTCCGTAAGAAGTGGTTCAACCTCTGACTTTTCATTGGACGGACCTGCATATGGCACTCCGTATGCTGCGACTTGTCGCTGAGTTGTCCTTCCAAGACCTTCAAGAGCTTCAATTTGCCGAGCCTTTTTAACCGCATCTCGAAAGTCACACGGATTTTGTAAAATTAATTGAGTTTTGTATAACGGATTCAAACCATTTATAAAACTGTTAAAAGCCAAATTCATCGAAGCATCTGAATCCATTTCTGGATAGGCTTTTTGAACCAAACGTTGAACCGCATAAGCAAAGTCTTGAACACTTTCTCTGGGCTTCTGGACCCTGCTATGAAGTTGCATACTCGCCAACCGTTCATATTCTGCAGGCTTTAGCTGTTCAGTAAGTGCACACTCGAGGTTATCCATAGTATCTTTCTGATTGTCATCGAGACTCCTATATACATCTAACGCAAAATCTCGGAGGTAGGCGGGTAATACCTGTAGTTGCTTCTGTTCGTCCCAGTTCTGGGCGATTGCAACTAATTTAAAAATTACAAACCAGTCATCAATTGACTGCTCATCCGTTCTACCAGAGAAGGGTCTAAGGGTGTCTTTCGGGAGTGAAACTGTCTCCGTGGGGCCAACTAAAACCGGTTTCATGTCATTGGGGTTCACATTGTACGTGTCAAAGAAACTCTGCTTGAACGTGCTAAAGTCATCTCTCAAATTGGAAATATCTTGCAAATCAGGAATAGCGGGAAGAAATTTTAATTTATCCGAATATGAAGCCAACTCGTTTTGGATCTCCTCAATCATTTTTGCTTGAGTTTTTATAGCTTTTGAGTGCCGTTCAAGGCGATCAAAGTCTGGGTTTTTAAGTACCGCTGGAATAGTTTCAGAATCAGAATTTTCAACTGAATTATTGCCTCCCTTTCCTCCCGACGCCATACACAACACAATAAGACGTTACAATACCAACAACCAGGTGGTGGGGAATTACTGTGAGAGGAGGTTTTCTATAGCTCAGTATCCGGACTGGCCCTGGTTATAACCGGGATCAAAATACTTTGGGTCTGGCCAAGGTTGAACCTGGAAGAAACAGGGTGGACGGGAGTACTCACGTTAACACTCTTGACTGGCCCGTGATAACCGGGATTCAGTCTATTACTTTCTGGCCCAGGATAAACCGGGAGTTCAATTATACTCTCTGTCCTTGGATGTACCAGGAAATTGTACAATTATATATTACAATAACAATTATATATGCTAATTTCAAAGTTAAGGGCAAGCGATTGCCTACCGAGCTAGGTCCATGTGAGGCTTGAATCGTTCCAAGTGACCTGATCGTGGGTTTGGGAGTCAGACTGATGTGTACCGATCGTCTTCAGGAATGATTGGGTCCTCTTCCGTACAAGGGTCCTCCGGAGGCAGCTGATTGTCCGCTCAAAAGTTCACGGTAGTACTGGCAGCTCGGGCAGATGATGGGTCGGCTCGGAATTCGAATGTTCAAAGGGATGCTGATGACCAGTGGGATCTGGATTGGACCGTAGGGATCTGGCAGTGGGTTGTTGAAGTTGACCGTCGTCGGGATAGGAGCTGCAGGCACTGATGAGGAGGGCGATGATCCCAGTGGAAAGTTAATGGCTGGCTGTGTGGAAACGGGCAGCTGGTAGTTCATACAGTGGACTGTCGTCGTTTGGCACAGTTTCTTCGACTTCGGCTGGCAATGGCCTGGCTGGCAGTTGGAGTGTCCTTCTCAGAGATCTAAAGTAGACAGAGCGAACCACGCTCTGCTACCAAGTGTCACAAGGGCTGACTGGAGGTCTATAAAGTCTACAGTGGAAGCGTAGATAGGCTTAGTCCTTATGACAATCTATAGCTGTGGATCGTTGCTCGTTCTTAGATACACTGAAGGCATAACAGGTTTATTGAAAGTTCAGGCAGGCAGATACAGACAACAGTTCAATGGCAGCGCTCGCAGGCAAGAGCGAATGGCAAGGTACAGAGCGTATAGCTAGCTCGAGTTCTCAGAAACAGGCAACTTCTACACAAAACATCAGCTTATAAAGGAAGACTTGCCCCGCCCCTCCAGTCTATCGTATTCCCCCACCTGTGCTCGTTAATACCGTTTTTGCTGAGTCTTCTCCAAAATGTTAGGGTAACAATTCGTTATTACGTATAAGAACTCAGGCGGTTCCTTTTAACTTTAGATCTAACGAAAGCAGTGACGCACGATTTCTGACAGATAAGAAAGGGCACAGGAAATGTAAAAACAAGTAAAATCAAGCTAAGCATTCGTCAACTGTCAATTCACCGCTACGATTTCCAAAGTCACACCACCTTCTGGAAACTTCCAACCAATAAGTAGATAGTTACGTAGCACGCCTCACTTGACTGCAAGTAATTGGCTGCCAGCATTAGCCAGGCTTACGGTAACAATATTTTAAAGCGTAGCATAGAAAAGCAGTCTTTGGGATAATTTCGGGAGAACTTCACAAGTTTACGTATTTACGTAGGTTTTAAATTTCGTTAATTTGATACGTATGTTTCCAATTTTAATATGAAATAATCCATATACAACTAGGATTTATACACTCGTGACAGGTATCTAGGGGTGGGTTCCCACAAGTCTCAATGTTATGGTCCTCCCCGCTTTTGGTTAGTCCATAATTTTATGTCCATAATTAGATACCTTAAACCCTTAATTTTAAAGTTAAACTTAAATAATTTGTTAATATTTTATTTTTTGGGTTGGAGGCTAAAACACCGCATAAGCTCACATATGACTAACTGTTAACTTTTGATTTGTTTTGTACTGGCTTAACTATTAGGATATTTGTTTATGCTGCTCTAATTAATATATTGATTAGCTATTGAATATTATTTTTTATGATTTTGTTATATTGATATGACTATTTGCTAGGGCGGTGTGATTGATATATTGATTGAATGGAATTGTAATCTGGACTACGACCCAGAAAACTGTATCCCTGTCTACAGTTTTCGGCGACTGGATGAAGAAAATGTCAAACTGGCACCTGGTTGGAATTTCAGGTTTTCTGGATTTTTTTATTTATTTTCAATTTTTCTATTTATTTTTGTTTATTTTTGATTAATTTGTTAGCCACTATTGTTTTTAAGAAGCTTGATTCAGGGCAGTTGACAAAAAAGTTAGGATCGCACCTATAACACTTGGTTTGTTGGACCGAATTGAGCCATTGGGAAACAGTCTAACCTAGCTTAGTTTGAATTCGAAGCGAGTGGCATTGTGTTAAGATTATCTGTTTTAAAAATTATGTAATTCCCCACTGCAAGCTTGGTTTTCAATCTTTCATTCAATCGTTCTCATGAAAAGGATCGAGTGAAATTTAACCTACCCGTTCAACTCCGATTAACTCTGTCCTAAAATGCTTGGCTCACCATTTGTATTTGCTTTCTGAAGGCCTTAGTGCAGAGTAGAGTTAAAATTAACTCGCTCAGTTCGTTTAACTCCTCTCAAGCTTGGCTTTCTCTCTCTCTCTCTCTCTCTCTCTCTCTCTCTCTCTCCTAATACTTTCACGAAAATACTCCAGTTAAAATTTAACTGGTTTAATTCCATAACGATCTTTGGTCTTTTTCTTCAGATTCGCCAATTTCTATCGTGAGGGCGCTCAACAGATTCGTGATCTGGTGAAAGCCTACGGGATTCTGTTTGTTATCAGTGTTCAGGGAACCGCCGGGAAATTCAGTGTTGTTCCCCTGATTCTAAACATTGGCTCCGGTCTTGCCTTACTCTCAATAGTAAGGATCTCTGTTTGCTTTGTTCCATTTATTTAGTTATGTATTTATTTATTTATTTATTTCATTGCTGTATACCATTGTGAAATACACTTCGCATAGCGAGTATTTAACATTCCTACACCAGTCTGTGTCTGTAAAGCCGGAAAATCATGACTATTATGATATCGGTGAAGTTTGATACAGAGAGTCTGTGTGTTTTCGAGCTTCAGCACATAAACATAGTGATGCATAAACATAACATTTGTAAATGCAGTGAGGGATTAGCTTCTGTCTTCTCCATGAGTAGTGGGTTGATCTTATAGTTGATTATTAGTTAATTAATTAATTAATTAATTAATGGTTGCATAATTATTTTTAGTCTCCAATTATCTGTGATCTAGTACTGCTCTATGTGATGCCAAAACGACGCTACTATTCGGAAAAGAAATACTTGACCGTGATAGATGAAGAATTTCTTGATGTAAGTAACTCTGGTTGGTTTACTACTACGGAGGGAAGCTTTTCGGGGGTTACCCCACTGGACAGAATCATATCTATATACGTGTGCTTGAGGGTTTGTCAGCCCTCCCCTAGAATTCGAATTTTTGGGGCAAAAAACCCGGGTAAATTTGGTTTTCCAGCGGCCATCCCGCCACCCAAAATGTTCCATCCTTGAAAACCCTCCGGAATTTCGAGCATCCCCATTTACCAAAAAGTTGCTAAAATTCTACCATTTTTAATTTTTCAACATGCCTGAGTTTTCACTGAATTTTCAGAGACTTTTTACTATTTTAGCATCAAGAACACTGAGTTTCATCTAATTTTGGCGATATTTGGTTAATTTTTAATAATATAGGTGTTTGCACAGTAGAACAAGTTTGTCGCGAAAACCTGCCCCTCCCTTATTTCGAGAAAGCCCCCCCCCCCTCCTAACTCTGCCTAAAGCCAGTAACTGTGATTCTCTCGGTACTTTTTAACATGATTTGATCTGAGTGCTCGCCATTCCCTTCCGAATCCCTTTCTGCAGCCATGTTTTCTGTATCCCAAGCTGTCGAGCAAGCTTAGTTAGTTTTCTGCCATCCTAGTTGTGCTTGACATGCGGGGGTCAGTGGTGGTTGGTCAGACAAACATCACTGACCTGGGTGCAACTGAAATAACCGTACGTCTGACTGACTTGGGGGTCACGTTTCTGTCCTTGACCTTCGCTTCTCCGCCTCTTGTCCGTGTTTTTTAAACGGTCTGCGGAGAGCAGCAACGTATGGTCACACTGTGCGCCGCTGTTGCTAGGCCCTGCTCAAAAAATAACATGATTTGTCGCTTTTGAAATTATGTATGTTTCTCGTGATATTGTGTTTTGCTATCAACATAAAGTTCTGTTTCTCGATTATTATAGACAGCGGAAAGCACTCCGCCGCTTTCTCGCAGCGATTCTTCACGGGAAAACGGATTTGTGAACCCGAATGCGGATACTGAAACTATAAAAACTTAGCATTCTATGATTTCAGAGATTGAAAAAACCTTTTGTTATGTTGCCGGTGCTCACATTCCCGTGTATTTTTTACTTGATCTGATTTTTATGTTTATTAATAAAGCGTCTTTAGTGTTTAAATCTTGACAAGAGTTTTATGGGATGTTTAAGGGTGAGACACTTTAGGCCTTCCTAAATGGTCCAAGCTTTTGATTCAAGCATTCAATTCAATTCATTCAAGCCGAAATATCGGGAAGGGTTGAACCACTGTTTTTTTTGTCCCGATGTGCGTCTGGACGCAAAGTTTCTTACCCGGACATTTAACGTACTGGACGCAAGTTAGACGCAGCATCATTTCGGAAGAAAATTCACTTTTGTAAGATGAAAAACTTTCTTCGAGTATGGCTGGGGGCTCCGCCCCCAGACCCTGGTGTTTACCAATTTGTCATGGAATGCCAAGAGCAAGGTTATATCTCAACGTTATTTGTTAGTTGTTCTCCACCTGTATCCATCTTTTTGAACTCGTAAATTACGCATCAATAGTAGAGCTTTACAAGGAGCATTATCGTGAAGATTTTTAGAGTTTTTATACAAAAATTTACAGATGCACTTTACACAAAGAATGAAATAGCGTTATATGCTTTAATTAGATGTAGCAGATGCCAAATTAATACTTTTAAACATTCCATTACGGATTTATTCGTAATTTCAAAAATCTCCAACTTCTGGGGGACTCCATTCCATTAATAACTATTCCATTAACCTTATTTAGTTTATCTGTAACATTGAACCGTGTGTCAATAAAATCGAAAATTACTCACGAAATGCGTTAGATGCTTACAAAAACTAAATTAACATTTCTATTACGGATATAGTCCGTAATTGCAAAAAAATCTCCCACTTTTGGGGGGCTCTAATTCCAGCTCCTCTCAATTACAATAGTGTTTTCAGGGATCAGTAGTTCTCAGTTTTCGAAACTTATTTGTTTGCTACATTTTTCTCAATGATATTTCTGAATAGTTCATTAATTTTTAATACCATAAAAAGTTTAACTATATATAAACAAGAGTACATAATAACTAAGAGTGTGACAAGCGCAGCACTCTTAGCTATCAGGCTGGGGACATCATCTGCGCGATAACGGCCTACCCCCCCCCCCCCACAAATCAGACCCCAGTGACCCCCCCCACAAAACAGACCCTAGCCAACCCCCCCCCCACAAAACAGACCCTAGTGGATTTCACTAGGGTCTGATTTGTGGGGGGGGGTCATTTCACTAGGGTCCATTTTGCGGGGGGGTCATTTCACTAGGGTCTGTTTTGTGGGGGGGGGGGGTGGTTGACTAGGGTCTGTTATGTGGGGGGGTCACTGGGGTCTGATTTGTGGGGGGGGGGGTAGGCCGTTATCGTGCAGATGATGTCCCCAGCCTGATAGCTAAGAGTGCTGCGCTTGTCACACTCTTAGTTATTATGTACTCTTGATATAACATTGAAATGTCGGAATAATGTGGGTGAATAATATCCAAAATTATCAAATGCCAAATAAAATCTTTTGTAACATTTGCACTACGAATTATTCTGGAATTGCAAAAAATTCTTCAACTTCTGGGGCGGGGGCGGGGCTCCGCCCCCAGACCCCCCGCCGTTTACATTGGCCGCATCTATATTCTATAGACATTTTCGAATCTTGCATTACTGTTAAGCAGCATAAACTTTCTAAATAGTCTAAATAGTGTTTACACTGAAGAAATTATCAAAATTTTTATAAATAAAACAATTTTTTGCAGAAAGAACACGCTAAAACAACAATCTACCTGGACCTAAAATTTCTTAACCGAACGCAACTTAAGCTTAGCGGGACGGGACGCAAGGTTGACGCAAATCCGAAAACAAAAAAAACGGTTGAACCACCCACTATGTAGAACTGTGTGGTAGCTCGTTTACGCCGACTCAATATAAGGTGACTAGATGGGATTTTAGTTGAACTCCCACAAACATGACTTGCTAATAGGTTACATAGCAAGAGGTGTTATTGTAGCGGTACCAGAGTGAAACTATCCTAACACAGAAGTACCGTTACCCCGCGAGAGCAACTCAAGCGAGGAGACCGTGGCACAAGTGAATAACACACCAACCGCGCAGGAGCCGGCCGGGGAAGCCTCGCCAAATAAATAGCCCTAGTGAGTGGGTGACACCCGCTCACCTCAGAAATAACACTAAACTAACCTAGGAGCTCAGTAAGACCTACCAAAAATACACACAGCTAGTGGAGATATTTAATACGTACAACAAATATTATGGAAATATAGCAAATATAGAAATAACTAGTATAGAAATTTAGGGGGGCGAAGGCCCAACTGACAAACAGTTATACAGTTAAGTAAACTAACACACACAAACTCACCAATTTATAACAATGGGCGAAGCCCCGCTAACGTACCAAAGTATAGGCCCACTGAGAATATACAGGGGAGAAAGCTGTACAGGAGATAGGGAGTGAATAGAGAGAGAACACGACTAGACTGTACAAGGGAAAACCCACAACTGAAAGGGGGAGAAGTTTGACGGAGAAACCCCCTCCCAAGAGAAGCGCCCTCTAGCTGGGGTGTCCCAATCATGTAGCTCCAAGGGGGGACCCCACCCATCCAAACCTATCCTATAGGTGGAGCTACATGACACGTGGAGGAATGCTTGCTGACTAGGCAAGCCAACTATTAGCTAAGTTGAGTGATTTCGTAATATTTGTAATAACGAAAAGGTTGACCGTTACAGTCAGCCTCTTGCGTTACATCTCCCCAGGGCTCGCCGTCCGAACTCCTGAGAGGACTGACCGTACGGCGCTTGGTACGTGAGCGTCGCTCCCACAAACAATTTACCAAAAGCACTTTACGCTGAAAAGACTATTGCAAATGTATACGTACACAAAAACAAATAAATATACTAGGAGTACTAGTAACAGTAGAAAAAACAAGTACATACGTACGTAAATGCAGTACAAAAATACACGTATTTGGTAGAAACCGTAGAAAAAACCGTACTAGTAGAAGAAAATTAAGTAGAAACTAAATATGAAAATACCCAAGAAATTTCTCAAGGGAAGAGGGCTCACCCTCCTAATGGAAATATTCAAACAGTGTGTATAGAATAAAATAAGCGCTAGAAAAATTAATATAAAGTTAAATTTATACTTGACATACCAAGGGTTAGCGCTAATCACACGATCACCCTGGATGCAAGTTACGTATATAATTAACAAGTAACTATAAAAGGACACACTGTAGGGTGATGCCCTATTTGGGTGTAACCCATCCTATTGGACAAGTTGGTATTTTCATACAAATTTATGCATGGCAGAGCCATGATGGCAACTAATATATGGTATATAATACGTATATAAAGTAAAGCTGCATAGGGTTGTACCCTACAAAAACAAACGGCAGTATGTACTGGAATGACAAAAACACAACAAAAATAAGTAGCACAAATCAAGTAAGGCTAAAGCACATAGATTATGAGCAAATATTATGCATTGGCAATGAAAAAACGCGAACAAGTAACAAAAATACGGACTGTAGCAAAATTCCAAGTAAACTAGACTATACGTACTAAATAGCAAAACTACAAATCTACAAAACACTAGTATATACGAGATATATAAAGCTCGACAAAACCAACAAGAAGAATCCAAGTTCAAATAACCAAATAGAAA
>JASAND010031861.1:0-18109 GCA_030248195.1 Trissonchulus latispiculum | reverse complement strand
CCTGCAAATTTGACTTTACCGCCTTTTTATGAAAAGATTGAACGGATTAATTTAAACGACTAGATTTAAACAGATAAAAACGAAACATCCATAAAATCACGAGTTTAACCACTTAAAGAGATCAAACAGCGTCAGGACCTAAACGGATTAACTTAAGGGGGGGGGGGGTCCACGTTGAAAAATTTTATGGTCACGGATTTTGCTGATTTTCACACAAAATTTTGTCACATATGTCCTGCATATCGAGTTTCAATTTCGAGTAGTTTCGTTCAGCAATTTAAATTTATAACCGGCTATTAATTGTATGCAATTTGAAAACAGGTGAAAATTCACGGCGGTGCCGCAGCAAATAAAGGCACTTTACACCTGAACTTCCTTGAAAGGGTTTATTCGGTTGTATGTTTGATGATTCGATGCAAAAACAAAGAACTTAGGGTAGCTTTTAATGGGAAAACGTTTCTTTATGACTTTATTTAGTGATTTCAGGAAGTAGCACCGACGCTGGAAAGCCTTGACCACGAAAATCATTTAACGGCCGATAACTTGAATTTGATGCATTTGCGGGCAATGGTCCAAGAAACAAAAATGTTCCCGACAATGAGAGCTTTCGATTGATATAAAATTTAACGTATTTCGAAAAATTTGAAAAATCTCTATTTTTGAGATTATGGTTGTCAGACCCCCTTGTTTGACCCCAGCGACCAACTGGGTGCACTAACCTGCACCATTTGTGCCCAAACTTGACCTAAAGTTATCAATAATCGTGCGCAAATAGATAGTCTAACATTTTATAGGTCTGTGTTGCTCTAGCTCTAGGTTATTTGCCAAAAAACGGGAATTTCCTACATTTTGCTAAAAATTGAGATTTCTGCGCCAGAGAATTCTCGAAATCGGACAGAGGTAACCAGGATCAATTGGTGTCGTTCGAAATGTCTTGTCATAAGCTGTGATTTGTAGGAAGTAGAATTTTTAATTAGGGTTTACAGCTTAAAGTTTCGATGCTTTTCATTTTTCACAGGGTTCACAGCAGCCTCGCAAAGTTGCTGACCTACGGCTTTTTTGTGCACAGGGGTGGTCGAAGTTTTTTGAATTTTCTCAGGACTGTTAAGAGCCAATATCTTGAATTCTCTTATGAACATAAAGGAAACTTAGGACTATTGTTATGTGTGCGCAACTTCAAAATTGGTTGAGTACACGCAGGTGCCGCACGACATTTACCATGCATCCCACCTCCAAGTTATGGGAATTGACATATTTCGTTTGAGACCTAATTCGCTGCAACCATCCGATTGGGCTTAAATTTTGCATACAGATATCTCTTAATAGTATAAACACGTGTGCAAACTTTGAGGCTTGTCAACTGCAGCAGTGAAAATTAATACAACATTTTGTTCAATTTTTGCAGTCAGAGACGCAAAATTTGCTTCCCGCCAAAAATGGCATATCTTCAGAATCATCGAATTAATATAAAATTGTACTGAATTGATAGGTCTCATCATTCCAAACAACTTTTCTAATTGCACCAAGTCCCGATATTGTTTCCAAGATGAGATAAATTCCTTCAAAGTTTAGCTACATGCCGATTTTGAGCGTGTTTTCATTGTAAACCACAAAATTAAGCAGTCATTAAAAAACCATAACAAAACCTAAACCCACCAAACTTGGCTCATATTTGACCATATATCCTGGCTAGATTCTGTAAAAATTTCGGAAGATTTGGAGCACTTTGGTGGATTAGGCTAGAAACGGCAACAGGTCACCTAGTGAAAATTTTGCAATTTTTAAAGTTTGCGGCTACAGTACTCCCGAACGAGAAGCTTCTGTGAGCTGCCATTTGGTATGTGTATGACCAGTGTCCATAGAAATATGAGTGCAAAGTTTCAGGTCTGTAACTTTTCCCAAAATTTGTCAGAGCTTCCGAAGGACATCCAAAATTTGAAAAAATGAACGAAATTGTTCAGTTTGGGCCCCCATACAGTGAGACATCATGGGACATATCAATGCCTTATATTAACTTTTTAACTATGATATGTTACCTTACTTGCATGCAAAAAAACGAGCGCTCTCCGAAGAAGTTGTGCAAACCCCTAGGTACGCCCTCTCCCTTAAGTTAATCTGTTTAATCCATCAAGTTTGCGTGGACTAAATTAAAGCAATTTTGGACTGAATTTTAAGTAACGGAGTAAACGGATTAAGTTTAGTCATTTTATGAACACAGGCTAAAGTTTAATCCGCGGTATGGTTTACTCCGTCTTGATTTTATCAATGCATTACGGATTAAACATTAACCCATCAGCATTTTATGAATAGCGTTTTTATTGGGGGATGAAATTTGTCGTTTTAAGCCACGGATTAAACTTTAATTCGTTTCATCATTGAGCCCATTAATAAAACTATTAAAGTTTAAGGTGCTGGTTTCCTTTCGGGTATTTTTGACTCCTACGGCTTTAATCCTTTACGCAAAGTGATAAAACTTACGAAATTACCTATTTCCGTGCTCCTTAACATTTTAGGACCAGTCCCGTATTCTTAGGCCAAAAATAAGAAAGTTTTGGTTTTTGGCCTTAAGCTCCCAGTAGGTAGACAAGACACGGGATTGGTTGGTATGGCTGGAAAGAGGACTCGAAAATGAACATTTGTGCTAGCCTTTGAGCTATCTCCAGTGGTTAAGTCAGTATAAACAAAAAACTGTTTTTCGGGTCAAAAAATGGCCATTTTCGAGGAAATCAGTTTTTTCAAAATTACTGCCCCATGTTAGGGACAAAATTGGCTTAGTTATACTCAATCGATACATCGTCCAAATGCACATTTTATGAATGCCTATTAGCCGGACTTTATTGCTTTCAGCTAGAGATTTGGCCGAAAAACCATTTTGGCAAAACTGCAATTATTTTGTTTCGAACATCGATTTCTCAAAAAACTACTCGACGGATTCCGGAGATTTTCGGCAGAATCGAAATTCGCATTCTGCGGAGGGACGTTTTTCTTGGTTTGGGCTAAGACATATTGAGTAGCTAGAAAACTCAATGCGAAGTTGCGAAATGTCGTGTTACTGTGCATTTGGCCGATTTTCTCGACCGTTAAGACCTGCTGAGCCAAATCCAAAAACCTCCCTCGGCCCATATGTCCTTCATATCGTGGCACAAAAAGAACATTTGGCCGATTCTTCAGTTTTGAGAAATCGATGTTCAAAAACTTTTGGTCTATATTCATCCTGTTAGATGTCAGCTTGTCAGAAAATTTCTGCTATTTTTTGCTAATTTTGCCAGTTCTGTAAGCTCATGTAACTCTACAGATAATAAGCTTTAAAACGATGTATAAAGCTCTTTCCAACTCCCAAAATTGCGAAAGTTATAGCGTTTCAAAAAAATCACCACAAAAGCACTGCACAAAATTATACCACCACCTTAGGTTAATCAATCCATTGAATCAAATTTATGATGAGGCCCTTAGTGAATCAAAGAATTTCGACCGCTATGTCAATGTTTCAAAGCTCGCGCCAGACTCAAACAATACACATGCATTGCTTAAATTTTCGAGCTTCAGCAAGTAAACATATAGCGAGTGAGCGTTCCCAGTCTCGACAGGGTACCAATTTGCGAGATGGTTCATTGGGGTCCAATTTCCCGGAAGAAGGGCCCCACCCGACACAGTATACTCCCGGCCTATTTGCTATCAGTCATTTGTTGTTAGTCGAAGGTTAATTTAGCATACTCTTAGAAATGTTCCAGTAGAAACTACAGGAATCACTTTTGTAGATGATAAATACAAAAGCTTTTGTAGAAAATATGTTAGGAATCTTGTAATTTACAGGATACGCTGGTAGTTTTTACCGGACATACTTTGGTAAAATCGGTTACAAGTTAGACCAGTATCCAATACAAATGAAACCTGTAGTTTTCACTGGTTTACAGGTTTACTCTACAGGAAAATACTCGATACGCTGTATCGATTGTATCTGATTCAGGATTGTCAAAAAGTCGAACAAAACTACAGGTTTCTTTAGTATTTTCTACAGGAAATTCCTGTAATACAAACTACAGGTTTCCTTAGTATTTTATACAGGAAATTCCTGTAATTTTTACTATAGTCTAGCAAACTTAAACTGGACCAAAAGAGTGAATTTTGTGGAGAGTTTATTATTCAAGTTAAGTATGACAATGTATATATTTTCTGAAAGCTCAGAAATCAGAGATTTCAAAAATTTTAAAAAATTCTAAAATTTTAGAATTTTCAATTTCAGAAATTTTAGAAACTGTAGGAAAAGAAAAAATATATGAAAAGTAGTCGAGTTTGGTATCAAATGAAAGGTCTCGTTCAGGAGAACGCGAATATGTATCAATTATGCGGATTTGGGGCGGCACGTGGTTCCAGCGGGCCCATATCCCGAAAAATAAAAGTTGCTCCAATCGCTACAAGCTTGGGCTCATTTGAAAGCTCTCATCACGCTGAGTAAAAGTTATAATTGGGTCATCGCCCAAAAATGCTGTCTGCGAAAGTTATTCCTCTTTAAACACCAAAAATAGGTAGTTTTAACACTTTTCGAGGGTTTAACCGAGGCTTGCGAAAGCTGTGAGCTGAATCAAGTCAAGCCAGTGCGCTACATTCTGCGTCTCATCATTATACACAACTACGTAAAAATTGCAGCTTTGGATCTTCATGCATGCGTAAGATAAGCTAATTTAAACAAACTTCAAAGAAGCCGCCGTGTCGGTTCCTACCAAGAGTACATAATATAAGTGTGTGCCACTAGGCACACTTTATCTTATCAGAGCAAAAACTTTGCTCTGCTCGCTAACGGCCCACCCCCCCCCCCCCGCAAATCAGACCCATCACTTCAAAAAATTTTGAGCGCTATGTTTGTGTTCTAAAGCTCGAAGCAGGCACAAAATTCGCGCAAGCACTGCTTGCGTTTTCGAGCTTAAGCAAATAAACATACAGCGAGTGAGCGTACCCCCGTTTCGACTAGGTACTGATTTGCGGGGGGGTCACTAGGGTCTGATTTGCGGGGGGGGGGGTGGGTCGTTAGCGTGCAGAGCATAGTTTTGCTCTGATAACATAGAGCTTGCCTAGTGGCATACTCTTATTATTATGTACTCTCAGGTGGACTCAGGAGTAACTGTATAAATCATTTAATACTAAAAACTTGCAAAATACACCAGAATAGGGCAAAACTGGTACCGGCCGGCCAGTTTGTAGCAAAGCGATCACAAGAGAACATAACATAGTAACAAGTAACAAGTAACCCCTAAAATGGGAATAATTCCTCCAGTAGTGCGTACAACAATTTGTTGAGAACTTTGGAGAGTTCTGGTACTGCTCACTGTTGCCAGATTTAAGGAGGTGGTATCATTGACTGTAAATTTGCCCGAATAAGCGTCTACCGTGTTTAATTTTGACGATGTTCCTAAAAACAGCCAACAACTAACCAACATCCAACACATAACCAGTTGACCGTTACCTGTCGGGAGGTTGGACGGTCAACGGTCAATTAGCTGGCAAATCTTACTCCTGTCCTGAAAATCCACTGTGGTGAAGTCGTTCAGGATACGTAAAAAACACCAAGCCTAGCTGCCGCAGACATTAAACAAGTCTCTGTTGAGGAATTTTTCCCGTTTTGGGGACTACTTATTTAACGTTAACTTTTGCTGAATCGGATTGCTAAGCTATCCCGCAACGTGCCTTTCTCTTGTTGCAAGATTTCAGGCATAGCACTGCAGGGATCACAGAAGTAGTGCTTATACTACGTTACATCGAAATTGTGCCAACAAATTTTGATAAAATTCAGTTTGCAGTACCGGATCTCTTGCGCTTCCTCCTAAGTTTTGATTGTTGATCAAGAGCTTAGGCTGATGAATTAAAAAAACAAGATCCAAATCTAAATTTCAAGCTTAAAACTTATACCGTAATACCGAATCATTTGCGAAAACGAGTGTTACTAGCTCTAATCTCAACAAATTTTCATTAGAAGCTTCTCACTCTTCGCTACGATACTATAATACAACGTAAATTTAGTTCCACTCTAAAATATTAATTTTGTTCGAAACCTGCTACAGGGTAATTAAATATACGAAATTGTCGAAATTAAAAAAAGATGGTCAACTGGATCGACAAGACCTCACGGGTTGCGGGCGGGTCGTGGGTAGCGGATACCCGCCGGTCAAGAAACGGCGATCAACCTCCAACCCTGTGTAAGCTTATGCTGAGCTATCGAAAACTGAAAAACTCTGATACACTGCCAGGTGGCGTGCCTTTAGAAATCTAATGTCACACTTTAGTGTCTTGCCTCTTGCATATTGCCAGAGATAAGTACGGTAAATGTATTTGAGTGGGCCAATCAGACGGCAGATTCTGAGAATGTGCATAAAGACTGACTCTTCCGCGCTTAGCCTTACTAACGGGAAAGAGCATGTGGAAAATGTTAAATTTTATGCGTGTTTGAGATTCGATTTGAGCACAGAAAACAACTTAAAAATGATAAAAGTAAGATGCCAACAGCAACTGACGGCCATCCAGCAACAAGAGCAACCATTCGTCTGTCTCAAGGTACCAAAGCTAAGATAACCCGAAAATCAATCGGTTAGGAAATTTAACCCGCGATCCGAAACTTTCCGTGTGTGTCAGTGTTTCCGTTTCAGTTTAAGTTATCGCTTTGTATAAATTCGACCCTGTAGGCTTTACTTCTTCGTGAAAATACAAGATATTTTCCAAATACATTTTTTTGGTTCTCTTGACGCATCTGATTGGCTAATTCTTACCTTATGCCAAAATTATGTGTATAAGTGGACCCTCCCCGAGATCTCAGGGGGAGTCCCGTTTAGCGTTGTGAAGCGTGAGCTTATATGCAGTCGAACTGAAATGCACTGATGAGGATTACGGTACCTAAGTAGCCAGTCAAATTCATTTCAGTTCAATCGCATATCAACACACGCTTAACAACGCTATGCGGGACCCCCCTGAGATCTCGGGGGAGGTCCACTTATACACAAGGTAGGGAATTTCCAATCAGATGCGTTGTAGTTCAAACGCATATAAACACATGCTGAACAATAGTAAGTCGGACCCCCCCCCCCGAGACTTCGGACTTAATGTGTCGAGCATCTCGCAGGCAATTTCCGTTAGGAAGTGCTAAGCTTCCCAATCCTGCTATTGTACACTATTGATACTATTAATGACTTTTTTAAAAACCTAGAGCAAACATATGCATGTCATAGCTATTCTTCTCGGGTGGTGATGAAACACGGAAGCCAAAAATTTAGCGTTCTAGCCTACGTGACCCGGTTCCATCACTGGACAACATAAAAGTGGCGTCTGACAAAAGGCGTCAGGCACCCACGAAACTAGGACCTAGGAGAGCGAAGGTAATAGGAAGGTTCAGCTTTTCGTTCAGATTTAAAAGTAAAGAATTGGCTTTTGACGAGTGCCAAAGCGAAGTCTACATCGAGCAAAAGTATTTAATTGTAGTGTTATGTTATAATTACATTCAGTGATCCAATCCAGCTATCTATGTGAGCTATATCAGCTTCAGCTTTAGAATTGCAGCTTAACAAAGTGAGCCTTTTTAAACTTGTGTATTACAATAGTTGTGTACATTACTTGTACTTGGAGCGAATTTACAGTTTCTTGCAAAGGAAGGCTAATGCTACAAAAATTAGAAAAAGGTTCCAAACTTGAATTTCAAATTTCGAAACATTGACTTTCAATACAGTGAAATACTGATATTCCACAGGTGGTACGAATGCACTTATACTTAGAACCATGTAATTGCTTACAGGTTACATGTTTGCCATGGTATTGGTTATCTTACTGTTTATTCTCGGCTTGTTCAGTAGCGGTCATTCTTGGACAAGATCTAGAAGTAAGTATTATATCAAGTTAGATTTAAAACTTACAAACGAGCCCATCAAAGAAGCCGGCTAACCAGCTGTCGATGCTTTTGTGTATTGACCATATATTAAAATTGTGCTATTAGTAGCAACAGTTGTTATATTGGCAATCTAACTACATATACTATATAGGAGCAAGCTCTACTCATGTAGCTGTTTACACGAGCACATTTGGCCAGCTCTAGTTTGCCAAACAAGTCAGAGTAGCCCAGACATCAACCAATCCTATTTGATTGTAGTTGTAAGCTGTAATTCGATTGGCTGTTAGAATTGACAGGTTTGTCTGATCTTGCTGCCAGGTGTGCACGGCAAAATACTCCTGATCTTAGCTACGATCAAACTTGCTCCAGTTTGCTCGAGTAAACCAGGCACAAGGGCGAGTGGCTTTGCTCACTCACTCCAAAAAGAGTCAGTCACGGCGAAGGATGGAACCACCGAGATCAGACCTGCAGTAGAACATTGTTGCACTGAATTAAAGCTTATATATTTGAGGCCTCGATTGCTAACTTGTCTCTTCTCTCTCGATTCAATAAAACTAATTTTGGTTTTCCGCAAAATTTTCACTGCATCATAGAAGGTGTATAATATTTAAGCTTTTCTGCAGATAAAAGCGATTTTTCGCGGAGGGGGGTAAGCTAATTTGATTGGCTTTCGGAACTGACAAGTTTGCTCCTGGAGCAAACTTGTTTGCCAGATCTTGCTACCCAGTGTACGCCCGTAGATTACCTCTGATTGTGCCATGATCAAACTGGAGCTTACTAGTAATTGTTTGCACGACTATACAAAGATGCATGCATCCTAAAATGAAAATCGAGATAGCCCTAGACTTTAGACCTGGGGTATTGCAGAACCAAATCTGGTGCTAAATGTAGCAATTAAAGAATGAAAGACAAGACTCTTAGGAACTTATGTAAGGGAAGCAGGCGTAGGAAAGATTGATAAGCCTGACATGGGAGTTCAGCTGATGGTCCTGTGGTGTAGTGGTTAGCATTTTTTGCATCACATCCAAAGCTCTATATCATTGATTTAGGAGACGCGGAAGAGTCATACCAGATCGTGGGTCCTGGCTACAAGAACCCTAACTGGACTCCATTTGACAACATGGTGAAGGCTTTACAGGGATACAGTATGCTAGATGGGGATCCATTCAGCCCTTTCGGTAGTGACCCAGGCTGGAAGCTTCAAATTTTCGAGCCCACCATGACCCACTCTGGGGCTAAAGGCAAAGCTCTGGGTACTGGTCTGGATGTATCAGACGAACTGAACTGCAAGGGGAAATTTGAGGTAAAAATGATGCATTCTGTGAAACAATATCGAAAACAAGTCATCGAGCAGACCAGTTCAAATTTTCATATGTCCGTTGGAAGCTTCAGCTTTGGCAACAAACTAGAGTGGGGCAAGGCTAAGAAGGTTGTCAAGGATGGAAAAGTGGTGAAGGTGAAGCAAAATGTGGAAATAAAATCGGAACCTGTTCCTCTGTTTTCTTTTGGAAGTGGAAGTTCTTCTTTTTCCAAAACCATCAACAAACTGTTTACAGAAGAGCATGGGGTTCTGGCTGAAATGACGGCAGAATGTACCGTCTACAGGGTGCAAATCAGCAGCTACATTAAGCCACAGTTTCGAGCAGGATTTGTCAAAGCAATCAAGCACCTATTGCAGTACAATTCGTCAGAAACAATGGTAGATGCATTCAAAGAGTTCATTCAAAACTATGGAACCCATTACAGTGATGAAACCACGATGGGGGCCAGGGTATCCTATCAGCGAAAGTATACACGAGAAGAAAAGGATCAATCGACAGAAAGTTTGATGAAAAACGATTTCAAGAAACAGGGATTTAAGTTCCTAGGTATCAGATTTGAGAAGGACAAGAGCAAAAGCAACCTGACCAGCACCCTAGAACGAAATAAGATGGTCAATGAGACAAACAAAGAACTGTTTTCTTCGTTCGGATCGCTGCCTGATCGCGATCTGTATGGATGGGCAAGTCAAGCCTTCGACCGGCCGGCGCCCATCCGAATGAACTTTCAGCCAATCACAACCTTGTTCACGGAGCCAAACCTGGGACGACTTGATCTGGGATTCCCTATGGAAGAGACCATGAAAAGAGTTGACATTGTTAACGAGCTGTATGGTAGGTTGTATGAGATTTTCAATGTCACCCTGGAACCGGAAAGAAAAGGATGTGGGTATACGGACGACTGCACTAATGATGAAGATTGTTTGGACAGAAATACAACTGACGGATTCATTTGCCAGGAAAAGCGTGAGTGTATGAATTGTCTTGTAGACCTGCCAGAGTTTTGTTGATTTTAAAGTTTGTAAAATCAATTGAAGCCAATCGGAATGGCCTAATACTAAGCTCTGTACTAAACTGCTGTCCTCACGTACAAAATCAAACTAAATACAAAATTGCATAAAAAAGACGGGAAAACAAACTTTACCCGGCGTTTGAAAATCTAGTAAAATGTACAATCAACAATTAGTTTTCAAATTGTATATTGTATTCAAACTGTGTATTGCATATGAAATTTGTTGAGGTGACTGAAGTTAGCAAATAGTATTAATGCTGCGAATACTTGGGTCTTATTCGGTATCAGTTTGAAACGTCTAAATTCGAAGCGTTCATAACTTCTATCGACGAAACTTCTAACCATAAAACGCCTTATGAGAAGTTACGGATGTTAGACATTATGAATATAGACATTTAGACAGGGAACTTTTCATCTGCACATATCTAGATTTCACGATTTATCTATTGTTTTCAGCTAACGTGTACGAGCAATGTTACAACAAAGATATGAACTGTTGGAGAAGCGATTTGCGTTTATGTCAAAGTTCTGAGGCTACAGACTATTTCGCCAAAGTCTACGATCATCAAAACACTCCCTGTGTTTTCGGCAGTGTGTGCAGTCTCATGGACGAATCTGTTGCCAACATTAAGAAGAAAAAGTTCACACTAATGCAAGAGGATGAGTTTGCAACATTAAAAGCCGGAATGCTTCGGGATGACAAATTCAAATATAGTCAAAGTGAAGTTACTATGGTACCTCGGTGTGTCCGTTCTGGGTCGGTTTCTTTGAAAAAATACGATTTGGATTCCAAAAAATGGCCAGGTCAGCTTAAGTTTGGGTCGCCGTGCTACACTTCGTGCAAGCTGCGATTTATAGGTAAGAAATTAGATTGCTCGCACTTGTAATGGGGTATAAAATAGAGTTTTGCACTTTCGGGCACGACTTTCAGAACGCAAGGCCCGGCCTCATCGTGCCGTTCCTCCGGACCACCGGACCGTTTTCCTTGTGGCACAGCTTTAGTTTGTAATTTTTGTGCACGGCATAAAATCAAATTTTAAAACTGTACACGATTGTTTGGCTGATAGTTCTGTTCCCGTATTCACTTTACGTATGGTCAGTCAGTATTTATTGATGTGTTTTTGCTTTAATCCTTGGCAATGTCGTCTCCACTTGCTTTGTTTAAAACAGGCTTTTTCTAATGGATGGAATGGCTAAAGGACTAGAAGAAACTTGTCAAATTTTGTGATCTAATATTTTAATGTCCGAACTAGCTAATGCTTTTCAATTGCCCCCTTCTTTGCTAACTAACTAACTAACTAAACTAAACTAAACTAAATAAATAACTATTGTTGTTTTTCACTTAATTGTTTAATGACCTTATAGAGATGAACTGCTATGACGCTTCAAAACAGTGTTGGCCAAGGGATCCAACCAGCAAATCATCTAAACGCCAACAGTGCTTGAAATATGCAGATGAAGTTCTCAACAGTGGCAATCAAGATGTTATGAGAGATTTGTATTTGAACAATGTTGGTCTGGTATACTGCTAGTCCAGAAAATATCCATGAGCCATGACTTATGGATAGTTATGCTTAAAATGAAATGTCTACTTATATTTAACTTTGTTTAAGGTTTATTTCAACTAAATAAACAAACTTGGCTTGTTTGGATTGCACTAGTCAGACAAAAGTTTTTCTCTGCTAGTTCAATTTTTAGCAGAAGCAAACCCGTTAAAGGTGAAGACTTATTTCATTTAAGAGCAATTTGATTGAACAATCATTTTTGTCTATTACCTCTGGAAATCAGGGCTGATATTTTGACTGTGACAAACAATCTGTTTGTGAATGCAGAAAACAAATAGTCAGAGGTCCCACTTGGATAGCAGTCTCACCCTTGTTCTTATAGCAAAGTATTAGATTAAAAGCTGTGCTGATTAAAAATCAAGATCAGAAGATGGGTGAAGAACAAAAAACCTGCAGGAGAACAAAACAATTGACTGATTACGACAGAGTACGCCGCCAGTTAGCGCTAAATGCCAAGGCTAAGCAAGGCTATGCTGTTACACAGTGACAGCCGTATGTTGTTTGCAAGTTAACACGTTCACATGCTCGCTGTAGAAGTAGTCATAGAAAAAACTAAGTTAGCCGCTGCAGCTCAAACATATGTAAAAATGTAATTTGCTCTATGTTATGCCAAATAAACGAATCGTTGATTGTTCTGCAGGTTCTATCACCGGTAGTGTATGCCTAACCGTTATCTACTCGCGCCTATCTAACAAAACTACCAAAAATATAAATCTAAGGGCCTTTTCGCGAATGGGTTAAACGAGTTAAGTTTAACTCGATCCTTTTCGCGAATGGGTTAAACAAGTTAAAATTAACTCGCCGAGTTAAGCAGATTTAAAATTTCTAACTCTACACTCATTCGCGAAAAGAGTTAAAACTTAACTCTTAAATTGTTTTTTTTACGTGAATAACACGTGGAAACCGCAGAGTTAAATTGAACTCCAATTCCTTTCATGAATAGGTTAAATTTATTTTTTTAACTGCCACAACATTTACATTGAATTTCAACTAGCACACACAGCTGGATCTCGCGAGCTAAATCTTCGGGTCTCCCCATCTCCATAGTTCGTAGAAGTACGGAGATGCACACTCTGACGCATTGAGCTGCTTTGGTAGGTTTTCTGACTCCGCCTCAAAATGCAAAATTTTAAGTTTTAAAAAATTTTAAAAATGTTAAAAATTTTAGTTTTGGTAGAGGGGGGGGGATAGAGGGAACCGGAAAAATTTTTTTTTTGTCTTCGATTTTGCTGAGAAGATGCGTAGAGGGTTTTTCGGCGAAATTCGGGGACACGAATTTGAAATTCGTTTTTCGATCCAGCTTTTCGTTAGCTCAGGCTAAGCTTACATATTAAGCTTAGAACTTTAGCTTATATTGAGCTAACAAAAAGCCGGATCGAAAAACGGATTACAGATTCGTGTTCTACGTCCCCGAAACCCCCTATATACATCTTTTCAGCAAAATCGAAGACAAAAAATTTTTCGGTTCCTCTTGGTCCCCCCTGACCAAACTAAAATTTTAAAATTTTTAAAAAATTTTTAAAAGTTTAAAATTTTTGCATTTTTGAAAGCAGCAGGTCCGAAAACGTACCCCTACCAAATTTCAACTCAATCCGTCAAAGTGTGCATCTTCAGTACTTCTACGAAGCTATGGGGGGGATAATGGGGAAGACCCGAAGATTTTAACTCGTTTAACCCGTGTGCTGAGACGCCGGTTAAAATTCAATGTAAAATGTTGTGAGCGAGTTAAAAGAGTTAAATTTAACCTATTCATGAAAAGGGTAGAGTTAAATTTAACTCTGCAGGTTTTTAACTCCACGTGTTATTCACGAAAAGAGTAGAGTTAAAAGAGTTAAGATGTAAGCTTAGCCTGAGCTAACGAAAAGCTGGATCGAAAAACGGATTTCAGATTCGTGTTCTACGACCCCGAAAACCCTTATATACATCTTTTCAGCAAAATCGAAGACAAAAAATTTTTCGGTTCCTCTTGGTCCCCCCTTACCAAACTAAAATTTTAACATTTTTTAAAATTTTTTAAAAGCTTAAATTTTTTGCATTTTTGAAATCAGCAGGTCCGAAAACGTACCCCTACCAAATTTCAACTCAATCCGTCAAAGTGTGCATCTTCAGTACTTCTACGAAGCTATGGGGGGGATAATGGGAAAGACCCAAATCTTCTATCCTTTACATTGTTATTGCCACATTTTGCGCGAGTAATAAGGCTTTAAGAATGACAAGATAATCCAGCCAATGAAAGTGCAACATATAATTCATTGGATGGTTCATAATGCTTCAAAATTACTTAAGCATTTGCCAACATTCTGCTGAATTATTTACGCTAAAGTAACGAAATAGGCTACTTAATAAAATAAAAACAGATCTAACAAAATGTTTTAAACATGCTGCATTTTTAGAAATAATAATTAAATAAAATTAATAAAATTAAAATAATTATCATTATAAATAGGCTCTAAATTATTATTTGTAAGTTATTTAACAACACCTGTAAATGCAAATTTGAAGTATGGATGAGAGCTGACAACATGAAAAGCCAAATCAACGGGACAATACAACTAACCGAAAGCTCAATTTTTTCTCAAAAAGTGGATTAATTAAAGCGCTAAATTTGCCATGAAAATTACAGAAAAGCTTTAAAAAAATTGAGTTTTTGACTTTTTGAAAGGACTAGACAAATGTTACGCGAACATTGCTGCAACTATTTATGTTCATCAGAATTAAAGTACAGGATCAATTGTTATCCCAACTGCGATTCTAAGGGCAACCATTTTAATTCAAATTTGAAATCTCTATTAAATTTTAATAAACAAACATTTTTCTACTGCGCAAAGCGCGAGGTCTTTTAAAGCTGCACCTATCTGATTTTAGTTCACTAAACATGCATTTTTGCCATAAACACATGTGTGCAATGGTTTAAGATAACCATTGTATGAATTCTGTGTAGGTTTTTCTGGCGACAAACATCTACTGCCAATCCATACAGGTACGAATTTGTGGGCTCAGTCTGTGGGAATCATTCGAAACCGGAAAATGATGCTTTTCTTACTAATGACTCAACTCTATTTTAACTGACACCAAGAATTCTGCGCTTCTTGTATCAGTTTCATAAAACAGAAGTGTATATGTCTTCTCAACGTAGTTTAGTATTTTGCATTGATAAGTATACTAATGAGATTGTCTCGTCGAGAGAAACAGAGAGATTGAATTAGGTTGTATTCATGATTGAATATTAATTTTTTTTGCCACAGCAGACAAAACTAAAGGCCTACTTTTGCAGAAAATTTCACTGTATTTATGCATTGCCATCTCACTTTGAAAATACTGCACAGCATAGCAAGTAACTTAGAAAATATTCACGGCTGACAGTTAACTTCGTACACAATATTGCTGGTTCTATTTAAAATCGTAGATACCTTGTCAAACCGTATATACGGTAGAAATTATACGGTTGAAATCTACGCTTTCAATTTGGACGGGGTTCCTAACTTCATTGTAGGCTAAACTGCAAGCTAGCTATAGAAACAACGAAAACCTGGACAGAAACTCTGTCTTCAGATTTGTTTTCAGCGAACTCTGAATATACCTATACAACTTTTCACGAAAATCGTAAAAATCTTTGGATGGTTCCCCATGAGCTGTAGTTTTACCCATGTTGTTAACCCTTTAAAAGCTTAAACTTTAAAACTTTGCTGCAGATTGGTCAATAATTTGTTGAGATGGATACATGCTAAATTTCAGCAAAATCGGTTAAAAACTGCATATTACACAAAGGGATACGCCCGGATTGCCCTAATACAGGATGACGCTGCATGGAAGATGTTATAAATGTCTATTAATGAAATGAGTAAATATCTTGTCTTATTTTATTTAAAATTTTCCAAACGTTGGGAAGTTTTTAAAATTCTCAAATGGTGAAAACTTGGACATTGCGTAAGCAAAAATTATAACCTTTTTAGCTCTTCTCACGTATGCAGAGAGTTAATTTTAACTCTGCCAGTTTTAACTCTTTTAACTCATTGATTTTTAAACCTGCAGAGTTAAAAGAGTTAAAAACAGACAGTTAAATTTAACCCTGCGCATTCATGAAAACGGTTAAAAGAGTTAATTTTAACTCTACTCTACTCTACTCTACTCTACCCATTCGCGAAAAGGCCCTAAGAAACACGATACTTTACTTCAAATTATCAAATTCAGATGTACATTTTCATGAATTTCAAGAAACAAACAAATGCAGTTGACAAACATGCTCACAATAAAGCACCAAAATATGGATTTACAGCTGAAACACAACGAATATTCACGGAGAAGGGAACCCGACCACTCCCACAAAACGTAAACCAACAACTGACCAAACAACATACTCCATGTTGGAAAACTACTTGATTAGCTAAAGTAAATTGTTTCACCGTTTTATTTAGATTTTCACGAAAATACCTGAATGCAAAGAATATTTCACACATATATCAAAAAAGGTCTAGCTTGGAAACAATTTGAAAGCTTGCAAAATTTTTTCAATAGTAATTGGCAGTAATTGGCGGGGTAATTGGCTTTCAATTCGTGGTCTCCAGTCTGCCAACAGCAGGGTGATATATTACAGCTGCTGTTTTACCAAATTTCTCTGGTAAACTCCATGAATGCATTTTAAAATGTGATTCTTTTATGCTGTAATAGACGTGCTGAGTCTTGGAGAGCGATCGCGTGGAATCATGAGGTAAGTGCACTGGCTATGACAGCACTTTATTATGAAATTCGTTAGTTTGCTTTCTGTTTTGCTCTGGTTGTATTTAACCAAGTAGAGCAACTATCACATTGCAGTGACTAAGCAAACGGAATATCTTTTCAATAGATCTAGTCAGCTAAAAGCACTTATTTGTTTGCATGAACTAATTAGTTACGCCTAACTAAGCATTTTGAAAACACGCAAAGTGCCTTTTTGGCTCATATTATGGGGGGCTCTCCGAGCTCCCCCATGATTATATAATTTTAATATATAAAACGGTTTTATGTACGGGAAATCTAAAATATACAAAGGTTTGCTAAGATTTATGCACATTGAAGATTTAGCTTTTTGTCGTGATCAAATAGATCTGGTTCCGCGTCATATTGTTGCACTTACAACCTTTTCAGCCAAAGAACACCCAAGTTTCGGGTTTTCAAAATGTAAATATTTTAATGCTCACGATATGGTTATCATTTAAAAGCTCTTGACAACTCAACTTTGAGGTGGAATTAAGGGAGGGCTACGAAGGCGTTGGCACGACATCGTCGGACAGAGCTACTTTCCCCCCAACATTAGCCAACATATCAAAGTAAAAAAGTTTAGGGTGGGCAACAATATATCTCATATACACCGTTTTTGCAGGACGCCAAAGTACAAATTTTGATGGGTAAAATGGGATTTTTCAAAATGTTTTTTCAGCTATGGCGGATTAACGGTTTGACCAATTCTGAAACTTTCAGCCATAAATTTTATCTGTTACTAGTGCTAAATATTAAAAGTATTCCAGCTTTCGAGCGTTGCTGCCTTAACAGCTCAAAGTTTGAAATTTGGCGCAAAGTTGCGATGTGACCGTGCGCCGTTTTTGATCTAATAAAATTGACAGCCCCTAGCCCACCTCAGCTTTTTAGCAAATATTAGGCTCTAATAGGGGCAAACTGTCTGTAAGTTTCGAGGAATTTGGCTTTCTGGTTAGTGTGCTAGCAAACTTTTTGTTAAGAAATAACCCTTATTTTTAGGCCTGAAAAGCTTTTTAAGCGCAGTAAAAATTGGGTCAATCTTTTTGTCTCCGATTTCGCCGAAAATGTGGTTATAGGGGTTATTTGACCTTCAGAATCCGAATATGAAATCCGTTTTTCGATATGACGCTTTCTTCGTTCAGTATGCGCTTACAACAGTCTTAGAGCTTTTTGGAGCGATAGCCATCCATACTTCGAGAAATCAATCTAGCATTTTTAAACACTGCAGCGAGGTTTAGTGATCTAGCATTCTGCATATCTTGGTACACTCACTGGCCTGTAATGCGCAAAGTTTCAGCCGATTCTGCCACAGTAATTTGGAGTAATTGGCTCACAGATTCGAAATAGCACCAAATTACAGCGACAATATCGATAATGTAATCTAGCACTGCGAACGCAGGGATTAACGAAATCACATCATTTTTACATAAGTTAAGACAGACACTTGAGAGTACACACACACACACACACACACATATATATATATATATATATATGTATATATATATATATATATATATATATATATATATATATATATATATATATATATATATACACACACACACACACACACACACACACACACACACACATGTAACTGAACGAAGTA
>JASAND010031860.1:0-114563 GCA_030248195.1 Trissonchulus latispiculum | reverse complement strand
ATATATTGGTCCAAGTCAGGAGGAAATAGAAGATCGTCGGAGATTCCTAAAATTATTCTTGAATATAAATTTTCCGTATAAATGGATACGTAAATTGCGCAGGTTAGTATAAAGCACTTATCGAAGAAAACAATTGCTAAAATAAAAGTTCGAATAAGGCTCGAACACATACCGTAGCTGTAGATTATTTATGTATGAACTATAAACTAAATGTATCGTGGATACGCATAATAATTTACATTTACAAACCGCGAATATGGGTTGTTCGGCGAAGCTGTGCCCATATTAATTCGCTCACAACCTAGTCCTCTTCTATTTTTGAACCTAGCCCCATATTAAGCATTTTAAAGACTAGTCCTCTCTTGATTTTGCAACCTCACCATCACCCATATTACTTTTTTCATGCTCCAGAGGAGCATTTTTATTTCTTGTTTATGTTAGTTAACCCAGGTGTAGGGCGGGAACGAACAGGCTGTTATTTTTCTTCGGGACGTTAGCACTGTTATTGGTGTTTGTTTGCGAAGTAACTAAATAGCATTATTGTTGACATTTATTCAACTGCTTTTTGATGCAGTCTTCTGAATTTTTGTATAGCTGCTTTCTAATTTTAGGCCAGAGCGCACATTTTGGAAATGATCGGAGACTTGCATCATGCCGAGGAAGCTCCTCCAGACAATGTTTTGTTTGTTTGCAAACTGAACCCTGTAACCACGGATGACGATCTCATGGTCATTTTCTCCAGATTTGGTACCATCACCTCTTGTGAAGTTATTCGAGATAGAAAAACTGGTTTGTGCTTTTTTGCTAGTTGTCTAGATGTTGATTCCATTTTGTCGATCAATGCCTAAACTGAGTAATTTAGTTGGTTGTACCTGCAAATGATTTTAATCATTTTTGGAGTGGTTTACATGCGTTTCCCACTATGAGCTAAATATCTGATTTGAGATTTTGGTCAGAAGAATCCAAGAATAGTGTAATGAATCATCGTTGAATTCATCACGTATCGGCGCAGATCAAACCGTGGGACAAAATAATCTAGAATTTTTGAATGTGACTGGCAGTGTGAGGGTTTTCTTTAGGCCAAAAAAGTTGGAGTGTGGGAAGTGGAGGGAGCCCCCACTAGAGTTGTGCCCGGGCCTTGAATCGGGCCTCGGGCTCCGGGCCGGGCCCGGCCCGGGCCCGGTTGTTGGATCGGTAGGCCCGGCCCGGGCCCGGTCAGCCGCGGAGGCCCGAGCCGGGCCTTGGAGGCCCGGCCAGGCCCGGTCGGGCCCGATGAGGCCCGGTCAGGCCCGATGAGGCCCGGTCAAATTTTTGTTGTTCATATTTCACAACTTTTCCAAATATTCTCCATTAGAAAGTCTAATTTAAGCTTCATGGAGTTGTCTAAGTTGTAATAAATATCACTAGCTGTTGTTTGGCACTGTTTTAACCACCTCCGACTGACACTTTCACTTAACCGGGCCGACCGGGCCTCCGGGCCGGGCCCGGCCCGGGAAATTTCTTAACGGCACAACTCTAGCCCCCACCACTTGGCGAGGGGGGAAGACCAAAAGTGGGAGGGTCTACGTATACTGTTACAACTAGGCTCGAAAGTGCTAAAAAATCCAGTTTTAGTACCAAAATACACGATTTTGACCAAAATTCCTTAAAATTAGGCATTTCCGGGCATCTTATGGTGAGTGGGGGGGGACGAGTGGTGGCACTCCCCACCCTCCGCCTACTAAAGGAAATCCAGAGTGTCAAGTTGTCGTCATAGTATATGTACAGCGCACACCGAGCAAATTTTCCTGATATTGTGCATTGTCCAAAATTTTTGTTGGTCAAGCTATTTGGCATGACAGAACTTATCATTGAACCAATTTGGTGGTCAAAATTTTGGCCAGTGGTCAACGCTCAGTATTATACATCTTGCGGAGTTGTTATTCTGTGCATCATTTATATGTACATTGTCGGTCGGCATTGGCGTATCAAGGGGGATGGGTATTGGAGGTTGAAACCCCCTCCTTTTGATTTCACCGAATGAGAATTTCAATCAGAAGTTTAGTGCAGTGAATATAAAATCTTTTGTAATGTTGCTGTAAACACTCATTTTAACACGGAACTTCCCAACGAAAGTGGCCATTTTAAGAATTCTCTATTTCCTGTGCTTCCCTCCCCCTCGCCCCTGTTGTTCGAGTTTATGTTTTCCCTTAACTCGCTTTAGAACACGTTTTGCTTTCAGGTAATTCGCTGCAGTACGCTTTTGTGGAATTCGAGCGACCGGAGGATTGTGAAACTGCCTACTTCAAGATGGACAATGTGCTGATTGATGATCGACGGATTCATGTGGACTTCAGTCAGTCGGTGGCCAAAAACTACCAATGGAAACGACAGGTTGATAAGCCTGACGCCGGTGCTGTTGACTCGAGAACTGACCATCCCAACAGTGGCAGTCCGAGCTCTTCTCGCAACAGGAATAGTCATCGAAAATCGGATAACAGGGACAGAGAAGCGTTTTCCGCCGAGAGACGACATGGACGGAAAGCTGACTTTTCACGGAGTCGAAATTCGCCTGAGCTATCTCATAACAGAGAGCGAGGGCATCGGCCTACAGAATATGAGTCCATCAGAACTGATAACCGTAGTAGAAAGAGTACTGATGACAGTAGTGCTGGATATCAGAAAAGAAAATATGACGATTTTGAGTCGGATTCAAAGCATCGACGTATTGCTAGCAGCCGTCACCATGATTCAGATTCACGAAAGGCTAAACGTGACCGTGATCGTGATAATGAACGCAGACGCGATCGAACTTCCAGAGATGATTTGTCGTCGTCGTCCTCCATCAGAATGTCCCGTCATGAACGAGAAGACGTCAGGTTGGACTCTGCTCGCAGAAATAAATCGCCTAATCGCAGGCGGAATCGCAGGCGGGAGTCTTCTTCCAGATCTGGCAGGACTGAATCGAAAAGGAACAGAAGGCGCAAATCTTTCGACAGTAACATGTCGGGCTCTGATTGATTGGAGTCTTTAAGCTGTTATACTTATTCTACTTCTTTACATATTGTTGCTGATGTTAAATATGTCAAATAAATCCTGCAGAAACAACTATTAAAAACCTAATGTTGTGTTTGACGTTGAACATGTTTTGGTTTCTGATTTATCGCCTTTAGCGTTTTCTGTCTGTTTTTAGCCCTACTATTCTTCTTGAAATTATATAATTGCTTCTTTCTATCGATTTCTTTATTTCTTTCTTTTGGATGTGTTGTTTTGTTAGTTTTTCCAGGTTATTTGCACTAAAATTTCACATTTACTCTGACTCCCGCTATGGCCCTATTTCTTTAAAGATTAAACGGATTAGATTAAAATTAATCAGCATTAAAGAAATAGCACCCCGGATTAAACGGATTAAAAATTAAAAACCAGCGAGTTAAACTAGTTAATCGGATTAAATTTAATCCTATTTCTTTAATGCACCTAGGATTAAAATTTTAATCTAATCCTGTTTCTTTATTCACACTTCGGATTAAAAAATCAACGAGTTAATTTTAATCCGACCTGCTTAATTGCTGTTTCTTTAAATATTAATTTTAAGCCGTTTAATCCGTCACCTGCATTTTCAGCTAGTTTTTAATCCTCGTGCAGTTACGCGGATTAAACGGATTAAAAGCTTGCGGATTAAAGTTTTTAATCGCTCTTTCTTTAATGGCAGATTAAATGGATTAAAATCAACTCGTTTAATCCGCGGATTAAAAATGGTCGGATTAAACGAGTTAATTTTAATCCTTTTAATCCGTTTAATCCAGCATTAAAGAAATAGCAATTAAAATTTTAATCGGACTAATTTTTAATCCGTTTAATCCGACCATTTTAATCTTTAAAGAAATAGGCCCTATGTTAATTTAAATTAATTAGATGTGGGGGGAGAAACAACTCTCGACACTTATTGCAGCCTCAAACGGTACATACCCTGATATGGTATAGTTTTGTTCACGGACCAGGCATTCTATTGGCTCCGCTGAATTTTCAGCACTGCTTTCAGCCGATAATTGTATTTTATAAGTTGTTGGTTTGCTTACTTACTAACTGTAAATTAAACAGCAGTGTCCTTGACAGTAAAATGTTTGCCAAACTTGGTTCCGTTGAATATTTTGACAGTCCTGTCCTGATTAAGGAGATCTGAGCTAAGCTAAACTTTCCGACTCATTAAAATGACAACAATAGAGCCCTTGACGTTTCCCGTCAGCTCTGAGTCTATTAGCCAGAATTCATTGCAATAGTTTTTGGTAAGATAGTGGTGTCTTTTTGTGCGGTGATATTTGAAACGCTTAGGTTTCGCTATTACGGGAGTTGGAAAGAGCTTCGGTCCTTGGGCTTGCTCTTCCTCCACTTCGTTTCTACTTATGTGATTCACGTAGAGAAAATCATGTATATACGTTGTTATACAGTCCTGGCCAGAAATAGTGTACCCATTTTCGCGAATATTCGCAATTTCGCGAACGCCATTCGCAGGCTAAGCATATTAAATTTCTGCGAATGCGTGCGAATGGTCTTTAGAAAATGCCTTCGCGAAGAAAACTTAATGTTAAGGCTTCCAGCTGTGCAGCCAATGTGCTTAGATAGCGTCAACTGCTTCTTTAGCTAAGGCTAGTGGCGCTAGGCGCGCGAATGAAGTGCGAAGGGTCACAAAGGTCAGCCTTCGCGAATGGCTTTAATTTAATACCTCTAAGCAGGTGGGAAGGCTATTCGCATTCGCGAAGGGAAGGTACACTATTTCTGGCCAGGACTCTACGAATTCCGACAAAGCTTGATGAGACTGCTTTCGTAGCTTACTCGGCGAGCGTCAGCCTAGCGCACAAATAGTAGAGGGTTCGAGTTCCACCCGAGGTCCAAATTTTTCGGACCAAAAAGGGTACATAACATTGTTTTTTCTCATTTATACATCAGTTTCATGTTTATAACGAGTACATTCACATCATTTTACGACATTAATAAAATAGCTAAGTTATCTGACATTCCAGCTGTATATTGTCCGTCTATCTTGTAGCAGTTGCCCTCGTGGGCCGATGCTGCTCGATTTTTTGTGTAACAGGGCAAGGAATTTTTTGCATTTTTTCACAAATTCTGTTATAGTAGAAGTTTTCCTCACTGAAATGCTAGGGCCTCTTGCGTCCCCCCCCCCAGCCATAACCTTTGATTTTTTGACCAGTAACTTTGAAATTTTGTGTGGGTGCATACTGCATACTGGAGGCTTATAAATTTAAAAATTTTTAAAAAATTTTAAATTTTTGCTTGGTAAGGGGAACCAAAAAATTTTTGTTGAAAACTTGCATAGGGGTGTTTTCAGGGGCGCTGAGGCACGAATCTGAAAACCGTTTTTCGATTCAGCTTTTCGTTAGCTCACTAAGGCCTCACTCACTCTGGCTGGGTGGGGGGGGGAGCGCAAGAGACCCAAATGCTATTTGTCTTCCTTATGTTTTCCCCATTGCTGTTTTCCTTATAATTTTGAATATTACGTACGTATGTATATACCAGTTTCTGCAGCTAATAAATAAGCAGCAGCTTGGTGGACTAGATTCGTTCAAATTAAAAACAAATGGTTGCAAATTTTGTCTGCTTAGGGAGGCCGTGTTACTTTATTCACTTGTAATTGTGAATTTAGCAGAGTTGGTTCGTACATACCCTTTGGAGCGTCGTTTTCAAACAAGTAACTTTCAAATTTCAGAATTGGAAAGAGATCGAGTTATTGGCGATATAAAACAAGCAAAGGACTTCGAGCTTTCCAGACAGACCATTTGAGTTATAGACTGACAGTCTTTAAACGTAGAGTTTTCCTTTGACTTGCCTTTTGACAGTTTTGTATGTTTAAAACGTAAACATAGGCAATTTTAACATTTTTCTCAAATTTGCTTCATTTCTGCGTCATATCGAATAGAAAACATGTATTGTTAAAAATTTGGCTTGAATTTTGCTTGATTTCAGTCATCTGGATAATACATAGAAGGACGAACATAGGTAAAATCTATGCCGAATTGAGCAGGAGGCTGAGGCTCTACTGAGTGAAGAACTGCATGAGGTTTTCTTTTGCTGATAGAAAGCTTCATCTTGCAATTTGGATTTCTTCTCGCACATGGGGATTTTCCCCACCGAGTCTTGGTCACTCCCAGGTCGCACCACACACTAGAGCCAAATAGTATATGCCATCGTGAAGTTTAAGACATATCTTCTATGTAACTGTAATTAGTTTTGGGCCAGGTCTTTCCAGCAGTTTAGGATGGAATTCCAAAGTTCACCAAAATTTTCCAAGACCCAAAGAATTAGCTGAGGAGTGGAGCAGCTGGGGCTACATTAATACAGCCTCCATGCCAAAGTTCTTACTTAAAATTCATTAAAAATTCCAAAAAACGTACGACCGCATCTATATGAATGAGTTTGAAAATAGGAATTGTGCTTATATGAGCTTTTATGGGAAAATCGAGGAATAATCAATGAAAGTAGCAATTATTTAATGATATGAAGCTTCCATACAGTACGCTAAATTTATTTGCGGGCCAAATTTTATTGGTGCGTACCAAATGTATGAGCGCGGGCTGCGGGGCGGGTCCCAAATTTCGGCTCGCGTCCAACATTGCTCTTGGTTGTCCCAAAATCTGGTGCATGCGGTCTTTTCAAACGCTATACAATGTAACCAGTTTATCTTTGAACGCACATTTTTGTCATGTTAAGAAATACAACAGTCGAGATAATGATATCGAGGGCGAATGAGTATATGTTACGATATTCTTCGAGCTTTCAACTTTCGGTAGGTACTTCTCTCGAAAAAACGGATTTACTTCTTTAGATTCCAAATAGGCTATATATACATATTGCGAAAACCATATCGTATATATAGTTTCTGTGGTACGTATAGATTTAGATTATAACTTTTGTATGCTTGTTGCTTCTTGTTCTGCCTAAATCTTGAAGATTTAATAAAAATTTGCAAATTAGACACATGTATCGCATTAATATATGGACTGTCTTTAAAAACTTCGTAACGGTGCAAATGAGTTGTATTCCTATTAAACAGTGCCAGTAGTTTTCGTAATTATAAGCGCTTATGACAACTGATCGCCTACGCCCTACGACGCTATGTACGCAGTTTAAATTGGACTATACAACAAGTTTGGCTTTAATGAAACAAACTCAAAACGATTAACACAATATGACAGCTCAAATAATATTATATACATCCAAAAAACTCAGTTAAAATAAGACCTTGCGTATGCTCTTTTCAAGTAGCAAATTTTTTAGCATTCTATTTTGGTTTGTTTCCAAGATAAGTCAATGGAAGATTTTTAGCCTTCCTGAAAAGTCTCCGTCAAAGGGTAAAATGAAATGACTTTTGACTGATAGATCTCCCACGCAGGCCTTTCTCTTTTTCCAATATACACAAACACATGCACAGCCATAACCTGACTGACTAAGCAAGCAGCGGTTGCTAAGAAAAGTCGTAAACAACCTGCCCATCCCCCGTTACATTGGCTTTCCTCTAATTTAGCGGATGGGCTGTCAAAACAAGATTCATTATATAATTGGATTAACTCATTTTTCCATTTTATTGAGGAGTTATGTAGCTATCCATTAGTTTGCTCAGGACTAAACTCATCTAGTGAAATGTTAGATGTGGTTTGCGGGACAGTTTTCAACAGGGCAACACAATAATTCTATGGCACACCAGCAGCTGTTAACAGAAATAAATATTTGTAAACCATGGTACAACTAGCACACACCACAAACACTTAGTGACAATAAGACTCCTTCCATCTACTCAAATCACTGTAACATCACGGATATCACTGACTTGACTTTACGTACAAACCCACAGTAGAATCTGTCGCATAAAATAGTGTGCAAACTGCAAATTAACTACGAACTTGCTCACTCCTATTATATTCAAGGTTTAACGTGACAGTTTTCCCTGTATGTCAACTCAGCACTAAACAGTTCATTGGAACACATTCACCGAAAAGGTTGAGTAGCAAGTTCCATTCACTAATATATACGTACGTACATATGAGTACAACTTCACAAAATAACTGCTTCGACGCACAGCTGTTTTTTGGGATTAGAGCATTTGATATAATAAATATTGACAGAGTTCGGTCATGTGCTCAAAATATATATAACAGAGAACAAACATTATCAGTTTAAACAAAAAGCCAACGAAAACAACATCACCGATCAGTCAGTTAATTAGCAAATCATTTCAAAACAAAAAAGATTAATGCCCTGAGGAATACATAACGTGTAACAAACAACTTTTCCAAAGCGAAAACTTAACTGGTAAATAGTCACTGTAAATGGAAAACTTTAGATAGCACAAAAGGAGCCCCCTCTCCACACCCAACCAAACAAACCAAGACCTACTGCAAGCAAACAACAATTACATATCTGTAAAACCGCTCATGCTTTTAGTCCGTTAAAACAGTCAAAAAGTTGAATGTCAAATGAGATACAGCTCTTGACTTTAGTGAGTGACTGTCAGTCTTAAACTTGGGTTGCCTACAACCCGTTTAAGACTGTGCCAGGGACACCGGGCGGGCGGAGGGCAAATACAGGTGCCGATGATATCCACCGGAGCTGCTCAGATCCGGTATGCTTCCATGGTGATGGTGACGCTCCAAGACCGGAGAACTGATACCGGAATCCGTTTGACCTATTCCGGCGGACATTCCAGACCCTGCGGCGCCACTGGCAGCTGCAGCCGCAGCAGCCTGCTGCAGTGTGGATACCAGGAGAGTGTCCGCCCGGCTTGAGACTGAACCACTGCCGGTGACTGGCTTCCGCATAAGAGAGGAGGCGGAAACGGATGACCCTGTAGTCGGCACAGATCCAGGTCCCCCGTTGCCAGCGCTCTGGTTGGCTCCAGTGTCAATAAACAGCTGACCGCCTTCCAACAGTCTTATTGCTTCCACAATGGCCTCCAGGTTCTGTTTGGTGGTGGCATCATTGCTGCCCATCAGAGCACTGACAGGCCCTCCACCTGGATAGGCGGCTGTCGGACGAATTGGACCACCCATGGCGGCGGCACCGGTACTGGTCCCAGGCTCAGGCTTGGCCAGCTGGGCCGGCAAACTGGCTCGACGCTGGGGGATGGGACCCTGACTGGAGAGAAGACTGCTGAAGGAGGCGGGGAGATTATCCATTGAGAGGGAGGGAATGGTGTTGTGACCGAGACGAATGGGATCAGATCCAAGACCGCCGCTAGAGCTCGTCGCCAAGCGAGGAATGGACAGAAGACCGGAAGCTGTGGATGAGCTTCCTCCGCCGGCGGCATAATCCAACAGGGAATAAGCTGATGAGCCACCGGTTAAGGACTAAAACAAAAAACCTTTGCATAAATAAATAAATAGAACTCGTATATACAGGAGGCACGTGTAGGTATGTGCTAGAAAGAAAGGAGTCAGCTTAATTTACAGTAAATTGAGCTCATTTTGATTCAGCATGTTGTGAAATTTTGGTTCCCTATCAAAACGTCTAACGTTCATAACGTCTACCGGCGAAACGTCTAACGACGAAACGTCTACTGACAAAACGTCTAATTTTTCTAAAATTGTGTCAGACGTTCAAAACGTCTAAACTTTCCGAAATTTTAGTGATTATTTTGTACTTATTGTGTGTGGGTCTGGGAAAGTTTTCGAATAGGTCACTTAGGGTGTGGGTGGCAATTGTGGATTAAGGTGTGGGTGTAATTAGTGTAGGGTGAGACCCCCCCGAAACTTTCGGGGGGGGGGGTCCCGAGTTAACGACCCGAGCATATCAAGCATGTTTAGTACATAGTAGCGCAAGAGTTTCATACTCTTATTCTATTATGTACTCTTGCTGACTGTAATCAGTAAAGATGGTGCAACAGATTTCACTGATTGCTGATTACTTATTAATTTTACGCTTAAGTTTTAAAATTTCTAGAATTTTAAATTGTAATGCAAATTGTAAATTGCAAATTTTATAAATGTTTCAAGCCATTTGCATACCCCGGCTTTTCAGAAATATTTAAAAACTAAACACAATTTAAAATCAAACAATAAACTATGTAGACGTAGAGTTTAATTTAATGTGTTTTGAAAATACATTTACTTCAAAGTAACATTAAACCTGATTCGCTTTCTTGAAAAAATGATTTTAGACGTTTTGAACGTGTGACACAACTTTAGAAAAGTTAGACGTTTTGTCAGTAGACGTTTCGTCGTTAGACGTTTCGTCGGTAGACGTTATGAACGTTAGACGTTTTGACTTTAGACGTTTTGAACGGACACCTGAAATTTTACACAGTGTGCCATACTTCAGCTATATATTGTAATTTATTTACTTTGGCTTTGGCCGCAGCAGCTGTTGCTCACATAAACATGTATGCTAGATGGGGTGATTCACCTCATATAACTCTTGTTTACCAAATTTCACAATTTGATAAATCACCCCAGAGAAACTGACTGAGCTAGATGGCTGACTAATCCTATTGCGAGATGACGGTCAGTTAACTGCCTCTGAGACTTTCATCAGCTTTTATAGACAGTACGTACGTAACCGTTTAAAGCTACACAAGCGGAATAATAAAATGTCAGGTAATCCCAATAAATAAAGTATTAACAGTCACATGAATTCATCAAATTTGCACATATGATAGATACACAGGTATATATAATTGTAGTGTAGTCAGAATAACTTCATCAGAAGTGTGACAGCTAGACAAAGTCTCGCGAATGCGGGCTTAGTATACAGTACAAATGTGCATTACAGAGGTTCCATCATCGAAAACTTGGTTTATGTTTAAAGTTTTTAGATGAATTCAAGAATCTCCCACTCCCTTCCTTGCATATATACACAAAATAATGGTGTTACGTATGTATATACCTGTAGATGAGAACTGAGAGAATTAGCTGGGAATGGAGATGGAGCAGTGTTGAGAGTGGGAGGTGTGGCAAATTTGGTAAAGCGTTCCTCCATGGCCAGAAGGGTTCGGCGCTCCTGAGTGAGCAAGAGACGCAGATCCATCAGCTCACGTCGCATCAGCTCACGCTCCCAGTTGGCTGCTTCGTAGGCCGACTAAAATAGAAAAAAACCAAGTACATCAGAACGTACGTACGTTAGCTACATCTTTAAAGCTTATATATAGCTTATTTAGCAGTCTTATCTTTCAGACTGTGCTTAGTACGTAATTGTTGTTTGTTCATTCTGTAACGAACTGTAACTACAGATCTGTCTGACAAAACTAGACTCTTTGCGACCTAATCAGATCCTATTTCCTCCTTTATTTCAGGCTCCCTTCACGTGTCTCATGTAAGTGATCTAAGACTAACTAAGGAGTGCAGGCTGAATAAACATCTGAAATAAATGATCTGGTGTCCGTACTCCGTAAATACAGTATACGGTAATCGTGCTCAGAAAAAATACAGTGCACGAGAAAAATGCGTGACAAGAATATTGGTTTCCAGGGTCTGGGCTGAGGAGACTCACGTGAAATTGGTACGGTAGTCAGACTATGTACCTGGTTCACATGGGACCCAAATTAGACGAATCGGTGAACCAAAGCCGGACTAATTTACAAAATGAAAGACAAACAAGAGGACTAAAATTAACCTGAGAAAATATATGGTTACACACGTAAACGTCTTGAACTAAAGGTTAAGTTGATTGGTTCTGTATGCTTAAAAAGAAAAGCAAGAAAACCAGCGAATGGTAGGAGTATCAAGAACTTTTAGTGTCAGAAAATTTGTACGTATATACTTTTCTGAATAAATTTATTGTCGATTTTGCTGATGGATAAAGCTGATGCTAGTCAACCTATGTTGCCAGTAAACAAGCTAATAGGTTTTTTACAGCCACCTCACCCCAGTCGGTTCGCCGATTAGAGCTAGGTTATTATGCTGTTCCATTTGACAGCTTAGTTAGCCAGCAGTATGAGTCAACTCGTCTCAAGCTCATAGCTATGGAATGAATCAAAAAAGATCGGACGGATCAAGTCCAAGCTCGGTTTACATCAACTATCCCTATCAGGCCTTAGCACACAAAATTTAGGATAGACAATGCAACAGATTCCTGGACTGACAGCATTAACCCAAAGCATTCCGCGTGCAGTAATTACCTGAGGCTGCGGTTTGATAATCTGCGGATGCTGCGGCGGATGACTGCTTGTGGCTGAGCCATGAGCGGCTGGATAGGAGCCTCCGGAGAGAGAGGAGCTGCAGCTGCTCCCCAGCGGGGATGGATGGGAGAGACCCCGGATCAGGCCCCCACTGGTCTCACTCCCGCAGTGCCCGGACAGGGAACTGTTGGGAGATGAGCCCTCACGAGGGGGACTGCCTTCGTTTGATGCTGAATGCTGATTGGTGGAGGGCGGTGTGTGGCCATCGCTGTCAATATCTGACAGCACGCAGATTCCTTCGTCATGATATTCTGAAACAAGAAAATTACAAAAAATAGCACATAAACAACATCACAAGACAGTTCAATTAAAACCATTTTTAAGAAGGTATAAAACATAAACAAATTTACTGTTTTCGTCTTTCTACTTATAGATCAGTGGACTGGACTTTCCCCGCTAATATGCACGGCAGATGAAAATATACGTATAGGTTGTTATTACTTGAGAGAAACACGAGTTCGCCGGTTCAAGCCAGATTAACTGCAAATATTTCCTTTGTCTGTCGAAATCTGCTTGTTATTAATTATTAAGCTATTCTGCTCAGCACGTGAAATAGGCCAACTGGGATGCGTGAGCTGAGCAGACTAAGAAAAGTCCCAAATGATCTGTTCACCAGATCACAATGTTCAAGTCGATTAGGCCTCAGAAAGGGTGCCCAGACATCCATCCGGGCTCGGAAAAAAAGTTCCAGACAAAGTGTGCCTAGAAATCAGCTGATAAAGCTTGAGTAGAGGCTTACGTACGAAAGCTGCATCAGGTGATACTACCTCCCTACAGATAAATGCGTATATACACGAATCTCATCAAACTCGTGATACTTTCTCAATACGTAGGACTAAAAATCCTTGATTAATATTATTAATATGTCAAATTTCAAAATAGCGAGCCGCAGATTAATAGTGCTAAATTCCTCAGGCAATAGGGCGTAGGATCTACGAGGCTTGAGACCTGGATTTTTAAAATCAGTATATAATTTTGAGTAGAGAAAAAGTATATACATTAGTATATATATCGTATATACCTTCATATTTCTTTCGTTTCTTCGGTGGGGCCATGGTCATATCACTGCCGGGATGTGTGGATGAGCTGACTGTAGCGGGGGGCTGAGAGGTGGGCAAGGGTGGCGCGGGTAGGGGAGGGGGCACCGGTTCTTCCTTTGTCATGGAGCGGGCAGAGGGCAGATCCACTGCGGGCGGACTCAGCATGTGGTCAGTGCCCATCGGCCCCAGAATCGGGGTGGGTGGCTGAATCAGGGGTAGCTTCTGAACAGCTGGTAGCGGAGGGGGCAGCGTGCTGGTTGGAATGGACACCGGGTTGTGCTGCACCGGAGGGGGTCCGTGACTGGGCGGCCCCCGACTGCCCAGCTCAAGGATCTGTTTGTAGTGAAAGTTCTGCTGCAGGAGCTGTGCCTTTTCGGCCTGCAGTCGGCGAATGAACTGCACTGACTGTTGCAGGATGGATGCCTGAAACAAAAAGAAAACAATTAACATAAATTTGAAGGTAAATTTCAATATAATTTAATAAATGAGCTTGGACGAATAAAAATGCATTACATATATACGTACATACCTTAAGGTACTGGTTTCCTTTCGGGTATTTTTGACTCATACGGCTTTGATCCTTTACGTAAATGGCTAAAACTTACGAAATAACCTATTTCCGTGCTCTTTAACATTCTGGGACCAGTCCCGTCTTTTTCGGCCAAAAGATGAGAAAGTTTTGGTTTTTCGCCTTAGGCTCCCAGTAAGTAGCCAAGACACGGAATTGGTTGCTATGGCTGGAAAGAGGACACGAAAACGAACATTTTTGCTCTTACAACTTTTGAGCTGTCTCCAGTGGTTAAGTCGGTATAAGCAAAAAACTGTTTTTAGGGTCAAAAAATGGCCATTTTTGAGGAAATCAATTTTTTCAAAATTACTGCCACATGTTAAGGACAAAGTTGGCTTATTTATACTCAATCGATACAGCGTCGAAATGCTCATTTTATGAATGCCTAGTAGCTGGAATTTATTGCTTTCAGATGGAGATTTGGCCAGAAAACCATATTAGCAAAACTGCGATTATTTTGTTTCGAACATCGATTTCTCAAAAACTACTCGACGGATTCCGGAAATTTTTGGCAGAATCTGAAATTCGCACTTCTGCGGAGGGACGTTTTTCTTGGTTTGGGCTAAAACATATTGAGTTGCAAGAAAACTCAATGCGAAGTTGCGAAAATTCGTGTCTCTGTGCATTTGGCCGATTTTCTCGACCGTTAAGACCTGCTGAGCCAAATCGAAAAAAACGTCCCTCGGCCCATATGTCCTTCATATCGTGGCACAAGAAGAACTTTTGGCCGATTCTTCAGTTTTGAGAAATCGATGTTCAAAAACGTTTGGTCTATATTCATCCTTTTAGATGTCAGCTTGTCAAAAATTTCTGCTATTTTTTTTGCTAATTTTGGCAGTTTCGTAAGCTCATGTGAATGTGCAGAGAATAAGCTTTAAAACGATGTATAAAGCTCTTTGCAATTCCCAAAATTGCGAAAGTTATAGCGGTTCAAAAAATTACTAAAAAAGCACTGCACAAAAGGAAACCAGCACCTTAAGGTGTTTGTAAAAGGAAATTAAATTTTATTTTATTGATGGTATGAAGAAGGCACAACTAATTTAGGCATACGTACGTAAAATAAAAAAAGTCGGGCATATATTAATCTTTCCCTATATTCACATATATAGTTCTAGCAGGCCTGTTGCGGTTCCTTTTTTTCCTTTTAATTCCTTTTTTTTCGAGGCATTCCTTTTATTTCCTTTTTTTCGCCCAAAATTCCTTTTATTTCCTTTTTTCTATCTGAGCTCCAAAAAATTAAGGAATTTGCAACATTTTTAGGCAAAAATCACCTTTTTGTCTGCAATGTTTCGAAAATTTCCGGCTTCGCCGGTTCAGATTTTAATTTGACTGATCTTTTTGGATTTTTGTATATATAATGCGTAGGTTTTGGTCCAAAATGTGTTCTTCGGAAAACATTTTTAGAAAAAAATCATTTTTAAAATGAGCAATAAAAGTTAAATTTGGTTTAAGTTAAAAATTGAAAAAATGTATACCTATATAAATAATTGCGTTACGTACCATCAGTTAGGTAGGAGTTTTCCTTTTCTATTTTATCGACAAACTTCCTGGAAAAATTATTATAGGGAAACTTGTTTTTACTGGTTTTCGGGTTTTTTTGCATTCTTGTTTTTTCTATGTCAAAAATATATAGCTTCCGATTGCAAGATTGTAGGTATATAACGTATATACGAATTGTGCAGATTTTATATATGTTTTTAAACCCTTATTCCGTTATAAATACAATACTAAGCTGGATCGTTAGAGTTAGAGTTAGAGTGACTTCTAGAATTTCTCGAAGGATTTCGCCTTTTCAAGTTTGTCAATTTTTTAAGATTTGGCAAATTCTTATTTTTACACTAATGTTTCAAAAAATTTTGGACTGTTTGGAAAACAATTTAAACTTTTCATATTGAAAACTTTGAGCCTCGGGTAGCACCAAAGTCATGTGAACACATTTGGCTAACCCAATAACCATGAAACTTTGCAACTTTGTTTGGTCTTTGGGTGAGGCGAGAGGGATTTACGAAAACGATTCACGGTAGTTATTGGAAACGGGTTATTCGTGTGAGCTTCGTTACACGGAAATAAAATAATGTGCAACAATGTCAAAAAGCTTGCCTGTAAAGTTTGCTATCATTACTAGTTTTCATTGGAAAAATTCCTTTTTTTTCCTTTTTTTTGTCACAAAATTCCTTTTTTATTCCTTTTTTCTGGGAATGGCCGCGCAACAGCCCTGTTCTAGTAGGTTTTCACACGTTCCCTTTCCCTGTTTAGGAATTCTCTAGTGCCATGGCATGTCAACTGATGTAATCTTTTTATCAGTGTCAAATCGTACGTATATACCTCCCCAAATAGCTAAGTAAGTGTAGAGTAAGTAGGCTTCCTTGTGTTAAACCTAAATTCAGTTATCTTTCATTTTCCATATTATGCCTATCCCCCTAGAGATGTGTGCTGGAGAGATGAATGTCGCTCTGCACCAGGCGCTTTCTCCCTAATGGTTCCTTGTACACGGCAGCACAAAATTAGCAGAAACAGCCTGTTCTTTAAAATAAACCCATTCCTATGTGCATAATCAAACAGAAGGGCCCCTTAAAGAGTGGCTTTTTGCCGAGCAGTTTGTTGGGACTGTCTGTGCCAAGAACCGGACCATCCGGGCTCAGTCAGCTTGACTGACACCACTAAATTCTAACCAAATGCAGCATTTCTCAGCGACTCTCTATATGCGTACGTACGTATTATATAACGCGTGCATTTTATGCATATAAGTATATATATGTTTGTTTATTTGTGTATAATAAAGAGTATATATAGCTGAAATGGGGTGAAAGTCCACAAACCGCCAATTCTATACGCTGCACGTACTCTCACCCACTCATTCAAGCCATTTCATACACACACACATACGTATATAGCACAAACGTCTCCGACATATTCCATTGACTTCATATAGCATAAACGTACGTAGTTTTTGAACTTACACGTTTTGCTTATATATAGAGGGGACATGTGTTTAGCAGAAGCTTTGAAGCTAAGCTTGTACAGCCCGGCTCTCTAGGCTCACCCGGACTGGCACGCTAGACATATCTGGGGCCAGACACAGCCCGGTACTGGGACTAGCAAAATCAGCTTGTCTCTGCTGTCACCTATTCTTGACGAAAAAATCACAATAAAAGGGGCGGCTTTGCGCAAAGAAGCCGGTTCTCTGTTGTTCCTTTCACACAGAAGCGCACAACAACACAAATATATAACACAATATTAAACAGAAAATACCTATCTGAATCTACCTATATACCTATGCAGTGACGAGTTTCAGCATTATTTTTCCTGTCCTTGCGTCTGCCACCAAGTCATACGTAAACAATTGTGTTATTTTCTGTTCTTTTGTTAAGCATACGTATATATTCATATATACGTAAGCAGTTCAATCCACACTCTTAATAATGTAGTACAAGAGCCAAGGAACTCCCCAAAATTAGCATCCCACCAGAAATATATAACTTTTAATTTAGAGATTTTTCCAAACAGCGCCAAAGCAAGCCCAGTCCTAAATAATAGTCCTTTGAAAAATGAAAATGTCACAAAGAAGACGGCGCACGTGTCACTTGCGCTGTGGGTTGCACGGACTATTAAAATATATTATCGCTGGATTGGGCTGCAGCTATCAGCTGCAAAAACAGGTGGCAATTCCAGCGCTGCACTCAAACTAATTCCTGTGGCGTCTCTTATCAGTAGTGGACAATCAAAACTTTTCTTCCAGGCAGGCAGGCAGCTGTCTATATCAGCAAGAAGCAAAAGCTGAGAGGGTGCTGCGACTGCTGCAACCTCCTCAGATTGGCAAAAGAAAATTAATCTTTCAAAGGGTAAAAACAGCTTTTCCAGTGGAAAACATCTGTTGGCTGGGCTCGGGTTGGGTACTTTCGCAGCTTCCAGTATTTGAAATTCGGTGGGTAAGACAGAGATACATACGTACGCATATATAATTGGATAAATCAAATTCTATTTGTAAGTGTGCAAAATGTACCCCCCAAAGATTTTGATTGGTCCTTTCATGGAGCTTGAAAATGTTCTTATAGGTAAAATATAATATTGCTTAATGTAGGTAAAATAAGAATATTACCTATGAGCTACTTATTTGTTTAAGTCAATCCATGGGTACCTATCTCCAAATAGTACGTATATAGCAGTGGTAATCAGTAAGCATGGGCACGAATAGTAAAACAGGTATTCGAATATTCGTCAATATTCGTGGGGTACTATTCGAATAATTCGCGAATAATTCGTAGTATTCGAAATTCGCGAATAATTCGAATTATTCGAATCATTCGCGAATTATTCGAATATTCGAATTCAAAAACGGCAATGATTAAGTCATAATTTACATTTGCATGCACGTTTAACTGCTGAAAGTTTTTGAATAAGCTGAAGAACCCTTTTGGAAGCGTATAGCGGCAGGAAACTATTTTACAGTCACAGCATTTATATGGTCAAACTTCAAACTGGTGGAATGGTGTTCATGGAACACAATTTTGCTTCGTAAAATTCGCGATAATCTGGTTGAAATGGATCAGAACAACAGTACACAGACGGATCAAGACATTGAAAGCGCAAATAGTGCAACAGTATGTGCTCTGGAACGAAACGTGCCAGTTAAAGGGCAATAAAATACTTGGTCAACTACAAAACCTGTTGTAGGTGAGAAATCTCGATTATGTAAGACGAGTGTGCATGTATAAAACTGTTAGGACAGAACGATTAAAGATCTTTGCAAGTTTAGTGCACGTAAATATTCTGTGTGAGTTCAGTTTCATTTTAGTGCAGAAGCCAGCAAAAAGTCCGAAAATTCGCCTGTATATAGGATAATTACTTAGAAATTAACGAATAATTTGAATATTCGCTCGAATAATTCGAATATTCGTTCGAATAGTTCGAATATTCGTTCATTGAATTATTCGTTAACTATTCGCGAATAGTAAACGACTATTCGGATATTCGTGGTATTCGCGAATATCGAATTATTCGCGAATTATTCGATATTCGTGCCCATGCTTAGTAATCAGAGGGAGTCAGCTTGTTCCATCCACAAGATACTGGTCAAACCAGGCATATATATATTTTCACATCATCCTGCACACCAATATACGTACGTATATATATATATATATATATCCTTTTTGCTAATTTAGGTACTCACCTGTGCAAGACACATGAGATAGTTAACTTAAGCTAATATTAGGCACGTACAAACTGTCATCAACTACGTACTTGAAGCATAGAGAATCCATGTGCCTAAGCTTCAGCCAGGCACGTGCTGTTACGATATTCCCTTCACAGAAGGTAATACAACAAGCCTTTTCTAGGACTTTAGTTAGGCCTCATTTAAATCATTTGTCTTTTTCTTCTCTCTCTCTCCACAAAATGACGCAGCTTTGGCTATCTATAGCTTGAAAGTATACATATTATATGAACAGCATACGTATATACGTACGATATTCAGCTACGTATTACCACTCAATCTCAACCCATGCATATACTTCAAGTGCAAGCTGGTGGATGATACCTATTTTCCCCTAAATGGAAGGAACATTTTCTTTCTTGGGGACTCTGGTGCTAGTTCGTTCCCTGTCCCACCTTTAAACCATATGCCCTATACTCTGAAAACATTGCCTGACAGGGCTTAGAGGCCTGACACCATATGATACCAGGAAATTCAAGAATTCTTTTAATCTATGCCAGAGAAAGAGAGCGAGAGAGAGTGATAGACCAGGAGAAAAGAAAGGCAGTTAAGTCCTTCCTTTCGGGAATGAGCAGGTTATCATTGAAGCCAGGCACCGGTGTTCAAGTGCGTACTACCCAACTTATATACCGTACGACGTAGGTACCTGTCTAACCCAATGTATTTATTTAAGATATACCTACGCAGGAATGTGTCTTTCTGTATATAGTCACAACTATGTGACAGTAGGTACGGTGTAAGTAGATCTTTCGATAAGTGATCAGTGTAGATACGTGTGTTAGTAGATCTTTCGATAAGTGAACAGTAATATATAGATACTGGGTTGCGTTTTAGGCTTCGTATACATGATATATACATACACAAAAGATTGGGCTTCTAACTGGTTTGCGAATTCTTACGATAGTGCTTGCTATAGGTGGGGGTGGTACGTACGTAGGATCTACTGGGAAATGATGTAAACAATATACTGTCAATTGAAGATGTTGCGAGACTAAAAATAAGGAATTAAGCCTATGGATTATAAACTCGAGCATTGGGCGTGTATCCATAACTAGCTATGCTAGCAATCAATGACAGCTTACAGAAAAATCTGTGCTTCTCCCTTGTAATTAGCTGAATAAAAAACTGAATAAAATATATACATACAGTTTTATACGTATCTACGCAGGTATTGTATTGCGTATAAGACAACTAAAATGATATGTATATATTACGCTACAAACAAACAAGCACAGCAAATTTTTCATGAAACTCTGTAAATCTCTGATACATATATATTGATTATTACGTAGGTTTTTATAAAAGTTAAGTAACATCAATTAGTAGTTACTGGCTGACTAGAATCCATTCGCGTTACAGTAAGTATATATAAAAGGTTAACAATGAAATTGAAAGTTTTTATATATAGGAACTGGAATGGAAATTTTATAAACTTTTAAAACTTCCCCTTCATCCAGCTGCTGGAGGAGCAGCTCACACAGTTTCAGGTATTTTTTACCTGCCATGATACTCCGCGGAGACAGTAACTACAATTTAATAACATCCTACTTAATTTTAATACACACCTTCTGTCTGACATAAACCTATCGGTACCAGTCATTGCCGCTCAGAAATCTGCCATTTCATGGAAGCAATCAGCTGTTGAATGAGCGCTGCTGGTACAACGCAGGCGTGCACGCACGTTGCAACTCCACCAGCGCACTGCATTCAATGACAGAAAACTTTACACATATTCTCACATGCCAGTTTTCTATGTCACATTGTCCCAGTCAAAACATATGCCACAAATATTCTGTGGATATAGTATACGTACGTACGTACACATGGACTTTTAAGGTGACAAAACAGAAAACTTCGTGAAAGGAAAGCATAGGAAATTTATTATTTTAATAGGGTTAACTATGGATATGTATACGACATATGTATAAGTAGCAAGTGTTATAACTATGAGGCATCTCTCATTTTCGGTAATTTCAAAATTTTGCATTTTCACTGATTTTGTTTGATAATTTTACCTTTAAACTTATCACACAATTGCAACAAAACAAAGCTGAACAAACACCTGTGATCGCACGCAACGTATGCGAAACATCTGATGAACTGTGCCTACAGTGTTACTACGTTGCTGCTTATATTACTACAGTAATGAGCGATACATTACAGAGCCGAGCATTAATTTAAAAATATTTTCTGTCGTCAAAAAATGGATAAAACTTGTCCTATTGGGGGGCAAATTGTTTTCATTCCAACCTGTCAAGTCTATCGTAGGTATTGCTGTGAATTTATGAATCAAAAATCCTGTTGCCGTCGCACAGCTGATCTAGACTGAGAAATCAGGACAAGGACAACGCTTGATGCAGATGGGAGCGACAGATTGCAAAAATAAGATAACCAAATAAACGAGGCCACACTGGCTGGAGATGCGCAGCCTTAATAATTTTTAACTAATTCTTTGACGCAGCCAAAACTGTCACTGTAAATATTATACGTAGTTTGCTCAATTTTCTGTCAAAACGGTCTCATTGCTAACCAAGATACTGTGAAAAGCTTTTCGATTTATGAGCTTGCGTACCTAAAGGTTGATAATCGGGGAATTACGTATATATAATGCGTGCAAACAACATTAATATATATATATATATATACCATCCTTTCCATTAGGTACCTTTTTATGAGGTGTGTCATCAGTCATCTCACCGCAAAGAACAGCAAAATTTGTACAGAAGCTTAAAATTAACCACATCGTTGCACTGTATTCGTACGTAAGCGGAAGCTGTGCTATACGCATAATGGGGCAGTCCATAATATTCTGGCAGCTGTTTTTGCTATTTAATTTGATCGAAAACATTTGAAACGTGGCTTTCTGCCACCTGCTTATTTTTCCATAAAAAGCCACGTAATGTATGCTATACTTTTATTGATAAACAGCTGCAATATCAGCAGTCATGCCAGAAAGAATGTGCACAATTTGCGATTGCAACAACAATGAGTCGGCAATGCTGTTTTTGACGAAATGGGAAAGAAAAGTTGTCTGTTTACATCAGAAATCTGCCATCAGCATTAGTTTTAAATTAACTGTTCTGTGAAATAACAATATATAGTTGAGCACTGGCATGACTGACTGCTCAGATGGTTTTCTCCGGAAACTGTTGTTTTTTCTGCATTATCATGAAACAAAAATTTTTGTAAACATTCTGATTCCACCCAAACAAAAACGTATTCAATTATCGCGTTGCCCAGTAAACATCTGATAATTCGAAATGGAAATCCAAAGTATATGCTTATATATGCTAATTTTTTACCTATTTTAACTAAACACAATCATACGCACCAGTGATGGAACCGGGTCACTTAGGCTTGACCCGGTGACCCGGTTGAGCCCTGACCCGGTGACCCGGTTTTCCAAAAAATTCCAAAAGTTGCAAAAAACTTTTGATTTTGCCTAAGAACGCTAAATTTTTGGCGTCCATGTTCCATAACCACTTTGAAAAGAATAACTAGGTTTTCTTGAAATGCGTTTAATAATTAATAGTCATAACTGTAGCATTTTCTAAATTTATGCAGAAATTAGTTGCAAAACCAATAATTTATCCGTCTGCGAAATTTAGCAGGGTCTAATATGAGTACTTGTCTAAAAGCGCGGAGTACTTTAAAAATTTGGTTTTCATTACGTATAGTGAGCTAAATTAAATTAAATTGTTCATTTACCTTCAACGTTTACCTTGGTTGCGAAAGTAAACTGCAAACCATATTGTACTAAATAGAGTTATGCAATAATCATAACCATAATAAGCTAAACAATAATTTGCCAGAGACTGACAGATTCCAATAACCTCAAGTTGCGAAAGTGCTCAAGACTAAAATGTAGAAAGAACAAATTAATATTGTACATCGAACAAAAATTTAACCTAAATTTTTAGTTTGGTAAGCCAAAAATTTCTAAAATTTGAGGTGAATTCAGAAACACGGGTCAAGACCGGGTGGAAGTTCTTGACCCGGTGATCCGGTGACCCGGTCCAAAAGGTGACCCGAATTGACCCGGTGACCCGGTTCCATCGCTGATACGCACGTACCTACATAATTTCTACACAAATTTTGCGTGGTTATAAAACAATTGTTGGAGCATTCCCTTACCTTGCTCATTTTTTCGCCGTCTCGCTTTGGTAGCAAAGACTTAAGGGATTGAAATCCAGCATTAATACTCTGCATTCTACGACGCTCATTAGAATTGGCAATTTCACGTCTAAGCCTTTTCTCCTGTTCCATACGTGAATGTGGAGATCCGCTTTCACCGTTACTTAACCTAAAACAGAGAAAAATTTCAAAATATACACATTCAGAAAATGTTACTCATTTTTTCTATTGTTGTTTACGCTCAGCTCAGCTATCCTTATCAGAAGGTTCAAAAATAAAACTGGAATTTTTTGCCTTTATCGAGGGAAAGCAGAACTAAGCTAAACCAAAGCTACGTAGTTTATAGTGTTACTTAAACCCGTTAATGATGAAGCCTATATGCACTGATAAAAAGAATCTGAAAAAATCGGATGCATAGAATAGAAAAGCAACTCTGAAAGGTATTATATATAGTGAACTGAATTATTACCACTAATAAAAACAGATGACGCAATCTGGGTATATTTAGGGAAGCTTTCATTTTCAAGCTTATATCTATTCATTAGACCACATGTGCTTATAAATAGCTGCCTGAGAAGACCTAAAAACGTTCGGCTCTCTACCAAAACAACTCTTAATCACATTTACATATACATAAAGATACGCACATACTGGCTTGGCTTATACCCAAAGCACACATATATATACTCCATTCTTTAACAAATTACGTATATAAGACATATGCAAGCCCTACGTATACAAATTGAAAACATCACTGCAACAGAACCTCGCCTCCCCTCCCAGAGAACCAAATCTTGGTGGAAGGCTCTTTCAGAAACTGCTGATATATGCTTTATATTTCAAGGGATTTTTTTAGATCTGAGCTGAACGCGGAAGAGAAATCAGCTTTAGCTTAGTGAAAAAACAGCTAGCATAGCTACAGAGAGAGGGAGGGAGGGCGACATAGGTTCCTGCTTTTGTTGACATGTGTTCGTTCAGAAGCAGAGAGGCGGGGAGCTACAGAATAACCAAGAGTGAACAATTAGAGGACATGAAGCGCAGAAGTCAGCACCAATTTGGTGAATTGTTATGATTAGTCGAAAAAACATCCAAAAACAACAAGTGCATATATACGTATAGTCATTTAACTGTAATGTACCAGCCAAAATAAACTTTGACCTAAATATAAACCCAATGGATTAGAGAGGCGGCCTTAAGGTAATGCTTTGAGCAGCGACTAAACTCATATGGTTCACTCCCGTCTGTTGTTTGCTTATATCCTAAGAAGCTGTAACAAGAAAGAAAGGGAAGGGGCCCCTCTTCATGTAAACAAATCAATGAGCATCAACCCACTTGAGATCTCCTTTGCATCTGCTCTCTCGTCACTGATCCACCCTGAATTTTCTCTTTTCCCTTTATACGTGTAACATGTAGCTATTTTTGTGACAGAGAGCGTGGTGGACAAAATTAATATTAACGTCGAGGGGCGGGGTTGTTTTGACTGCTTAGCAATTAGGCAAGGACAGTAACAATTAAGCGCTAGCTTCAAAGAAAAGGCTTGTTTTGACTCTTCAAAGGCTAAACTGTAATGTCAACAAGAACACAGTTATACGCTAAATGTATGGCATCTATACACTGAGTTAACAGACATACAACTTGTCAGATAGCGTAGCTGAGTGACTAAGTATTAGGCTATAGAACGGTCAATGTGGAAATCCCAGGTACTTTATATGGAGCGGCTAGCAGGACAAAAACAAAGCACACACTCACACAGACACAGCACACAGACCCACAGACTAGCATGTACACAGCACTGAGAGGACAGGGTTTGCTTTTATTTTGAATCCCTTTCCTACGTATGTGCGTACATTATGTAAGCAGCAGGCAAAGACTAGAAGACTAGAGTAGTCCCTTTCCCTGGCTTGGGCAGTGTCATGCGGCCGGCCAATAGTGAAACACATGGAGGGGGTCCCCCTCACTTTATTGATGTTATGAAAATCAGACCTAAACCCCCTTAAAAGTATGTGTCTACGTAACTACTCAACTTCTCTCTCTACTTTCCTTCAGATCTCGTGGGTCACGTGATCAGGGTACCGACCAACCAATTTCCGATGTAAACAACTCAGTCCTTATATATGGTGAACAGAACATACGTATATATATCACATGTATAAGAGGACCAGAGAGCATTGGCATTTTCTTGAAGCTAAACTAAACTGTGTCATTAGAGGAATCCTGCGTGCTGTACTTCAGTAGATATGAGGAAAAACAGAAGAGACGTGAAGACATAAACAAAGAAGGACGTGATAATGAAAATTGCTGAATTCAATTATGTGCCTCCCTATGATAAACAAATCTTTGTTGTCTGCATCTCTCCCTGTTCATTCATCAAAGTGAACCAAATTTATTGCAAGACTTTTTTGAACTCAAGTAACTACCTATGTAATGTAGGTAGTTTCAATGAATCCATACTTCCCTTGAACCAGATCAAACCGGTTAGCATAAATGGTAAACAAGGAACAGTTGATTGTATTAGTTTTGCTGAGTGGAACTTTAACCTTTTTTCTATAAGCTCAACAGCACGTCCTCACATGATGTAGACATATCTTGAAGACTAATCTATCAAAACAAGCCTGCAAAAAGGAAGACACATAAAATTATTTTGTATCATAAATAAAAATCAAGCAAAACTAAATCTAATCTAATTCATAATACGTATGCAGGTCACATTTTTAGGATCTTTGCATACGTAGAATTTAATGCTACAGACTTTTCAATTAGTTTTTTCATTCTAGGGGGAAGTTTTAACATACTGATCTATGAAAGCCATTCCCCGCAGCTACTAGCTGAAAGGAAAAAGTTATCCTAGATTAGCTTGCCCAGGCAGAAAAGTTCCTTGTCCTTGTTGTGCCGCTCTTTTTTGCCAATCTTGTCAGAAATGAGGAATGCGTTTTTTAAAAGGAATTGACCAATTTACATATCACAGCACACAAGCACAAGGAACTTTTATCGGCGAACAGAAAGTGCTTGTTATCACGTAAACAGATGAAAAAACAGCTGTTAGAAGTTGGTAAACAGAATCATTTCAGCAATACAAGGAATTAAATCAGGTTGAAAACAAGAGTGGGGGTAGCCTATTTCGTATGCCTGCCAACAAAGTTTTTCACATTAAAGCTGATTTGTGGTTACGAAACAACTTACTAAATTACCTAATACTAATATGAGTAAATTACTGTTCCTACATAAGCATATATGACAAATCAAACCTAGTTGCTGATTGGGAATTAGCAAAACATGAAAATAAAATGAGAATGTATGAGAATATATAACCTAAGTAAAATTATGAAAGCTCAAAGTACCAGGAAAATAAGAATTATGATGACAGTTGGTAAATGGTAAATATGATATAAACAATAATAATAAAATAAATAAATAATGATTGATAGGTTGATTGAAGGCAAGAGTACTCTGCGGAACTTGTAAGAATTTAGAAAAAACTGGGGGTATTTAAATTTCACTAACAAATTTCCAGAATTACGGAAGTGGTTGGGACCTGTTGTAAATAACATCGCGCTACGTAAGCTTTCTAGTTTCCATCTCAGCAGTGCTCTAAACCGGCAACAACTGATCAGATCAGGTGATTAATTTGACCCAAGTGTGTATTTTTTAGGGTTTTTTCGGGGGGGGGGGGGGGGCTTCCCGGGGGCCCCCGGGGGGATGAAATTTTAGGGTGGGGAGATTTTTTTGCAAAAATGAGCCAAAATTGGTATTTTTCGGAGTATTTTACACATAGAAAGGCAAAAGTTCTCAAAAATGCCAGCTAAAAATAGCAATTTTTACGAAAAATCTCCGGGAAGCCGGAAAATTTTTGAAATTATGCCTAGTTTTGGCAAAAAGTTGGGCCCACAAACAATCCCGAGGGGGAAGCAAAAATCCCGGGATGGGCAATTTCGAGGGTGGGGAAGGCATTTTCGGGAAGATCAATTTCGGAGGGGCCCGCGCCCTACCCCAATTACCTTTCATTCAAAACATGAACACAACCGTTTGCCAACAGTACGTGAATCGTGCACATAGTTGTGAACCCTTGCTTGCTATTATACATTACTCTCTGTCCCAGAAAAAAAAACGACAGGCAAATAGGCCAGCGAATTGCATTCATTAATGTGTCAACAGTATAATTAGCAATTACCCATCATTAATATTTGCAACACTAGTCACTACTGTATAGCTCCATGTAACTCTCAATTCACAATTATATATAGGAAGCTTTGCGCAGTTCGGGCTAAAACTTTTGTCGATTCAAAAATGTGAGCCATTCTTTTGTCTTCCCAACATCCCTCACCGGTAGTGATGTTTCAGTCACTGAAACTGAAGAAACTGAAACTATTTTGAGAAGAGACCTAAAACTGAAACTGAAACATTTTTAGGCTGCCGACTAAAACTGAAACTATATTGGGTAAAAGACTGAAACTTGGACTAAAACTAGCTTCAGTCTTTCCTTATATCTTAAAGTTTTTAAGGTTTTCAGCTTCGATTCTGTTAACATTGTTGTAAGAGAGGCAGAATAAACATTAAATTTTGTTTTATATTAACTCATAGAGCTGGAAACCGTTCTTTTTAAAGCGAACTGAAACTGAAACTGAAACTCCGACTGAAACTAAAACTGAAACTGAAATTATTTTACGTTGCCGACTGAAACTTAAACTGACACTGAAACTGTTTTGATCCGCCGACTGAAACTGAAACTGAAATAGACTACTGAAATAACACTACTCACCGGCTAGAGAAAGGGAGATGGGTTTCCATTGATTCCTCATAGTCATTAATCTTCGCAACTGATAAAAATATCACCAGTAATATTTGTATTAATCAAAAAATTCCGTTGCATTACTTAGGTTTATAGTTTCTGCATACCTGCACATTAGAGGCTGGAAGTTATCTGGGATATTGTCCTCCATATCACTGGTATCCTTCAAGTCCTCCATAAGATCATCCTTGGACTCCATACGCATAACTCTTCCTTATTCTTCTTCAGCTTCTGTTTCAACCTCAGCCAGAACTTAGAATAGAGAGAGAGAGAGAGAGAGAGAGAGTGAACTACAAACGCCGCATATACACACAAGCTCTATTCATTGAATCTAATCAGAGAGGCGGGAAATGGCACCTTTACAGCAGTCAGACGGGTGACACCATCAGGCGCACGCTAGTACACATGTTTACTTTTGAAGATGCGTTCGGAGGGGCCCGACACACAGATTCCTGAAATTTAAATCAGAAAATTAGCACATAGCTGAACACTAGGTTAGGCTAGAATCAAAAATCTGTGATAAAAATTGAAATTTATTAGACGAAAATTTTATTTGATAGCTTGTTAAGACGCGGCTCCCCCCGAACCAATTTCTCGGTTTTCAACATATGATTTTGAATAATTCCTCCGCGACTGGCTGCGACAGGCACATGTTATCACTAGAAGGTACCCGCTGTAAAGCCTGGCAACTGGCAGCGACCAACCGGCCAGGCTTTGGTGCAAAGTCAAGAAATTTGGGAAAATTCGCACCAGTCAACTGCTGGCCGGGGTCGAAGACGGCGTTATTTCTCAGTGTCAACGTGTAGAAGCTGATTCAGAAATGTTTTGATGTTTTCAGCTGATGACAAACAAGTGCTGCGCAAGCGACCTCTTGCGGAGAAAAGGACTGATGAAATATAACGCATTGCCTTTGGCTTTAAGTTAAGCGACTGCAGGTTTCGGATAAACCACAACTGAATGGATAGGATATAAGTGAAGAAATGTTGCACTTTCTTGTTACTGTTGATTTGCTGCTTGTTTAATTAAACTGAATTGAACTGAACTTTTGAATGTAAAAAATGAAATGTTATAAAGGCCGACTCCACTCAAACTGTTACGGCAAACAAAAGAGTGGAGATCTATACTGAACAATGTAATGTTTCAAGTAAGTAACTAACTGGTCTTCTCTCAAAATGCACTATTCCCTTCCCAGACAGACATGTGCAGGAGGGGTTTAGGGGAGAACTGACCGGATTTTTCCGTTTTCTGTCCAAAAAATCGGGTTATTGGGGGGGGGCGGGACGCCCCTCACCCCAACCCCCAAACCGCAAGCACATATATGTTCCCTTCCCAGACAACATTTTATTTTAACCGTCAGGGGGATTGTACCATGAAATAGCCGCGGAAGCAGATTAGCAGAAGACTGAGTTCGGTTTTTGAATAGGAAATCTGAAAATTAGTAGTAAGTTTTCTACTATTCCGTAGCTACTCATTAGTGCAGTCCAGTTTAATCTTTAACCTCTAATCGGTGTATGAAACCAAGAGTACATAATGATAAGAGTATGCTACTAGGCAAGCTCTATGTTATCAGAGCAAAAACTATGCTCTGCACGCTAATGGCCCACCACCCCCCGCAAATCAGACCCTAGTGACCCCCCCCCGCAAATCAGACCCCAGTGACCCCCCCCCGCAAATCAGTACCTAGTCGAAACGGGGGTACGCTCACTCGCTCTATGTTTATGTGCTTAAGCTCGAAAACACTAGCAGTGCGTGCGCGAATTTCGCTTCGGGAGGTGACTAAAACTAGGATCAGGATCAGGTGACTAAAAACAGGATCCATTTCAGGATCGGCTAAAAACTTCAGGATCGGGTTAGTAGTGGATCCTGATTTCAGGATCGGGTGTCTAAAACCAGGATCCATTTCAGGATCGGCTTGTAACTTCAGGATCAGCGTCAGGATCGGCTTATAAGTTCAGGATTCGACTTAGGGAAGGCTCCTGAGCTCAGGACCGGGTGTCTAAAAACAGGATCCATTTCAGGATTGGCTTGTAACTTCAGGATCAGCTTCAGGATCGGCATAGAACTTCAGGATCCGACACAGGGGATCCTGAGTAGTGATGTGGATCGGATCGGATCGGCAGCCAAAATCAACTACCGATCCGATCCGGCAAATGGCCGGCGATCCGATCCGATTCGATCCGATCCAGCCCCGGATCGGACCGATCCGATCCGATCCGACCATAATTTGAATTTTCAATTGTAGACACTTATGTAAATTGCTATATTTTCCCATTTCCCACTATTTTGCAAAACTCTTCATCAAACTTCGCATCTGAATCTTATTGAATAATTCTGAAAGTCCATATCAGAAACTGCAGCTGCAGAATGATGTGTACTCATTTTGAAAATAACGATTTAGTTTGTTTGGGGAGGTTAAGATCTGGTGAGAACTACACAAGACAATGAGAAGTGTTAACTATAGGGTAAACTCGTCTATAGTTGACACTTTTTGACAAAAATTCATTCCGAGAACAATTACTGAAAATTTTCAGCGGCTACCCCATATAAATTTTAAATCAAGTAGAAGAACGTTTTCTCCTCTTTCTAGCGACATATCACATGTAGTTTTGTATTGAGAAGTTGGAAAATTCTTCGCAAAACTGTAACTGTACTAAATTTTTCACAGCTCGGATAATGTGGACACATAGTCCGGGCTAAGTGGACACAACTAGGCTAATGTTGTCACGTATGTTTTACACGTATTTCAGACTGCTATAAAAGCCAAAAACAAGAAATTGGTAACAAATGTTAAAATGATCAAATTAGTGGTTTTGCGGGAGAAGTTTTAAAACTTTTTGTCCTGTCAAGTTCCCACTCCTGTAGACCTCACAACTTAACCAATTGAGCTGAAACTTCGTAAAGGTATGTTTTTCAATGCGCTGATTTCGAATATGCAAACAAATTTCGACTTAAAGGAATATAATTCTTTGATTTCGGGGTGTCCACTATACCCGGCGAAATTGTCAACTTAGGCCGAGTTGTTTGAAATTTGATAGAAAACAGAAAAAATTCAGAAAATTTTTTTGCACAGAGAAATTTTAATTTTCATTAGCTTATATTAATCTGCACAAAATTTGCTTTCGGATGATCATAAGGTTTTCAACTTCACTGGCGCAAATGGGCACGAACTCAAGCTCTGAAGCTTAGTATTTTTGCCAAAATCCTTAACATTTTTGAACTTTCACAAAATGCTTGATGTTTGGATGCTTCGTATTCGCAGTGTGTCCAACGTAGCATCACAAATGATATGTCGTTGGATAGCCCAAAGATTGCGCTATCACATGTAGTTAATATCAGCAGAAGAAAATATTCCTACTGGATTATATTTGCACAGAAGCTTAGTATTGTCAACTATACCCGAGTGTCCACTATAAACGAGTTTACCCTATAAGGATAAGATGAAACTGAAGAAGCTAGGGCGTAAGAAACAAAAAATTTTTTGTCTTCGATTGTGCTGAAAAGATGTATATAGGGGTTTTCGGGGTCGTAGAACACGAATTTGAAATCCGTTTTTCGATCCAGCTTTTCGTTGGCTCAGGCTAAGCTTACATCTTAAGCTTAGAACTTTAGCTTATATTGAGCTAACAAAAAGCTGGATCGAAAAACGGATTTCAGATTCGTGTTCTACGACCCCGAAAACCCCTGTATACATCTTTTCAGCAAAATCGAAGACAAAAAATTTTGTGGTTCCTCTTGGTCCCCCCTTACCAAACTAAAATTTTAAAATTTTTAAAAAATTTTTAAAATTTTAAAATTTTTGCATTTTTGAAATCAGCAGGTCCGAAAACCTACCCCTACCAAATTTCAACTCAATCCGTCAAAGTGTGCATCTTCAGTACCTCTACGAAGCTATGGGGGGGGGATAATGGGAAAGACCCGAAAATTCAACATTTGAACAAAATTCAGGAAAGATTTTGAAAATTTCTTCGAAAAAGTTTTGCAATTTTGTAAAGAATTGGTAAAAATTTTCAAAATTTTCCTCATTTGCCGGATCGGCGATCCGAGAAAATGAAGCCGATCCGATCCGGCCGATCCGATCCGAAAATTCGTCGATCCGATCCGATCCGATCCGACCCCGGATCGGTCGATCCGATCCGATCCGCCGATCCGATCCACATCACTAATCCTGAGCTCAGGACCGGGTGTCTAAAAACAGGATCCATTTCAGGATCGGCTTGTAACTTCAGGATCAGCGTCCAGGATCGGCTTATAAGTTCAGGATTCGACTTAGGGAAGGATCCTGAGTTCAGGATCGGGTGTCTAAAAACAGGATCCATTTCAGGATCGGCTTGTAACTTCAGGATCAGCTTCAGGATCGGCTTATAAGTTGAAAGTCGACTCAAGTCGAATCCTGAAGCTGATCCTGAAGTTAAAAGCCGATCCTGAGATGTATCCTGTTTTTAAACACCCGATCCTGAACTCAGGATCCGCCCTCAAGTCGAATCAGCCGATCCTGAAGCTGATCCTGAAGTTACAAGCCGATCCTGAAATGGATCCTGTTTTAAACACCCGATCCTGAACTCAGGATCCGCCCTCAAGTCGAATCCTGATCTTATAAGCCGATCCTGAAGCTGATCCTGAAGTTACAAGCCGATCCTGATATGGATCCTGTTTTTAGACACCCGATCCTGAACTCAGGATCCACCCCTGTGTCGGATCCTGAAGTTCTATGCCGATCCTGAAGCTGATCCTGAAGTTACAAGCCGATCCTGAAATGGATCCTGTTTCTAGACACCCGATCCTGAACTCAGGATCCTTCCCTAAGTCGAATCCTGAACTTATAAGCCGATCCTGTCGCTGATCCTGAAGTTACAAGCCGATCCTGAAATGGATCCTGTTTTTAGACACCCGATCCTGAACTCAGGAGCCTTCCCTAAGTCGAATCCTGAACTTATAAGCCGATCCTGACGCTGATCCTGAAGTTACAAGCCGATCCTGAAATGGATCCTGTTTTTAGTCACCCGATCCTGATCCTGATCCTGAAATGGATCCTGATCCTGATCCTGATTCCGATCCTGGTTTTAGTCACCCGATCCTGATCCTGATCCTGAAATGGATCCTGATCCTGATCCTGAAATGGATACTGATCCTGATCCTGATCCCGATCCTGGTTTTAGTCACCTCTACTTTGGAGTAATTGTTTCGACCTTCTCCAATTTAACTCATTTTTACAAATTTTATTGTCTATTAAATATTTCAAAGAGTCTCTAAAATTTAAGCCGCATTTCCTTCGGTTATTGAGAAAACTCACCTTAGCTATATGCAATTATTCAGTGCCACACCGTGGACCCAGTGTAAAATTTGGTAAGGCACTACCCCTCATCCCTTATTTATAAAAACTTGAAAACTTGAAGTTTACAAGCGAAAATTTGCTTCAATTGGCTGCAGAACTCTCGTACTCGCTCATATCCAAATTGCACACAGTTGATGGTTCGAACTTACGGAGAACTGAATAAAGCAACAAAAAATTTGTACTTGGTAATGCACGACATTATGTGGTTAGTACGTTAGTATATACTTAGTTTATGTGTGAAAATGAACGAAATCCGTAATCTAAAAATCTTTCATGATTAACCCACCTTAATAGGCTTAACATATAGCTCAAAGCCGTAAAAGCAAAAATGTTCTTTTCGGTGACCTCTTTCCATTTATATCAACCAATCAGGGGTATCAATGATGAACTGAGAGAATAGTTGCAAAAACCAAAGATTTTTATCTTTTCACCTAAAAATGCGGGACTGGTCCCAGAATGTTAAAACATTTTCATCTATTTTCATCATAAAAATTGGAGCCTGTAAGGTTACATTTACACAAAGCGATACCAGCACCTTAAAGAGCTCCATTCCATGCTTTGTTTGCTGGTAGTCATCAAAACGCCAATCATGAAATTGAACAGACATTTTATCCCTAATTTACCAAAATATTGCACTTTTCAAATTTGGGACACGGTGCTTGAGGACAATTGTAAGGCAAAATGATCCCACAAAATCCCACTGATCCCACATGGGATGAGTTCTCAATCCCATCCCATCACATCCCATCCCATGGGATCCCATCCCAGATGCCAACACTGCTTTGAATACACCAAAATTTTGATCAAATGATATTGCTGATTTATGTGAAGAATACCTAGAACTTAATATCGTCATTAGACCCACCTTTTGCTTGACAAAAAAGTTGACATCAGTTTTCAAATGATTCCAGCGCAGAAATGCATTGAAATTAGGAAGAACACTGCTTACACGGAGTCTCATCGTTGTTTCTCTTATTTTACTCTTACTCAGTTATTTTCAAAACATTATATACTACTTTTTATTTTTAGCCAACTTTATTTAGTTTTTGTCTCCAAAAAGGGCTGGGGGAGGGAGTTCGAGGGGGTAGCGGAGAGTTGGGGGGAGGGTATGTCATCAAATGTGGAGGATCAGGCCAAATAATTTGAGAAGATACCCCTAACACGTCCAACACCCCCCCCCCAAACTATGCCCCCCCCCGAGCAGGAAACGAAAAGTTGGGGCCGCACTTTAGGCAGTTTGCGGCCCAAAAACAGTTCGGGCCGCAGTTTAGGCAGTTTGCGGTGCGGGCCAAAGACAGTTCGAGCCGCAGTTAATCAGTTTGCGGCCCAAAGACAGTTCGGGCCGCAGTTTAGGCAGTTTGCGGCCCAAAAACAGTTCGGGCCGCAGTTTAGGCAGTTTGCGGCCCAAAGACAGTTCGGGCCGCATTTTAGGCAGTTTGCGGCCCAAAGACGGTTCGGGCCGCATTTTAGGCATTTTGCAGCCCAAAGACAGTTCGGGCCGCATTTTAGGCATTTTGACTTTTGAGGCCCAAAGACAGTTCGGGCCGCATTTTAGGCAGTTTGCGGCCAAGGATGGTTGGGCCGCAGTTTAGGCAATTTGCGGCCAAGGATGACGGGCCGCAGTTTAGGAAGTTTGCGGTCTAGGGCCGCACTTTAGGCTATTTGCGGCCCAAAAATCCAATTCTAGTGTATTTTGAATATTTAATATGGGCCTTTTGGGCATTTTAGGCAATTTGGGCCGGACTGGCCGCTGTTTAGGAAGCACCATCAGGAACGGAGGTCTAATTTCAAGTTCAGAAACGTGGGTCTATTTTCATGAACGGGGTCTGTCACGGTGTGGATTCCCCACCTCTCGGAAAAATTACACCGGTGTGAATTTTATGGGGGAAATTTGCCAATGCAAGAAATAATACAGATTTCAGTTTTAAATTTGTTTTGGCTCATAATTGAAGCAACTAGTAAACCTTTCAAGATGGAATATGATTAGCGTAATCAGCCAAAATAATTATTTATTATTTTCGAATGAGATACAAAATCAAATGGAAATATAAATGAAATTTAAAAATAACAAGTAGGCGCCAAAAGGGCATAATTCCTTCGTCGACCTTTTAAAATCCAGTTGCAAATATCTGCATATCTGCTCGCAATGTAAAAACCTCGAATCCGTAATATACGGATCCAGTTTCCTAATTACTCTATATACATGTAGATGAGAATCATTTAGGTTCCAGACCCAAAAAATGGGAGAAGAAAAAGTGAAAGTTATGTAAATGATGGCTCTCAGTTTTATGTGTTCATAACGTTACAGATTTGTTTATATTGTGTGGGAACAAGTCCTGTAATGCAGTAACACTTCAAGTCTTCAATGTTTCGTCAATATGTGGATGGCAACAGTGTGTTTCTGAAATGGTGTCCATATTAATTTTAGCTTTTCTATAATCACCTGTATGCTAGTATATACTCCTAAGCAAACCAGGTGCATAAAAACATGCAGTCCTAGAGGCCTGCACGGGCCGAATTTTTGCAGCCCGGCCCGGCCCGGCCCGTGAAAAATCTTTCTCGGCCCGCCCGGCCCGGCCCGTCAACTGCTTCGGCCCGGCCCGGCCCGGCCCGTCAGATGCTTCGGCCCGGCCCGTCAAAATTTTCGGCCCGCCCGGGCCACGAAATTTTTTCATTTGTTCCAAAATGCAAAATTACGTAAATAATTTTCTTAGCTTGGTTATTAAAAACAGAATCTCTGGTTTTCAGTGCTTTTTCTAGGAAAAGTGTGTTTTCTAAAAACTAATTTTTCGAGTTTTAATGGTTTTTAAACGCAGTTTTAAGGACAAAATAATTTTTGTCGTTCTACAAATGAAAGCAAAAAGATACTGCCTCGTGTTGACACTTTGTATATAAGACTGGAACGCTAGAAAAACAAAAAACTGAAAATTCCCTGAAAGGTTACAGTGGCAACATTTAAATATTGTACTTTTGCCAGATGAAATTTTGTGAAGTGAGCATTTTATAAGAATTAGTTGAGAATTAAACTAATTAGAAGTAGAGGACTTTAGAAAGATGCAAACTTAGGCGAATTGAGGATTTGACATTAATGATGTAACATAAATACATGTATTATTTATGAAAATAAAATGCTAACGTTACTGCGGGAAATCAGTGTTAGTTTGAACGAAACATATTACGGAAACACAAGACATTTTAAGCTAAAATATGAATTACTATTTTATAGTTAAATCTTTCAAAAACTGATGGCGGGCCGGACTGTCGGCCCGCGGCCCGGCCCGGCCCGTGAGTTTCGGCCCGCGGCCGGCCCGGCCCGTGAACTTTGGTCGTCGGCCCGCCCGTCCCGGCCCGCGGGCCGCGCCGGGCTGGGCCGGGCCGCGTATTTAGACAGTGTACGTGCGTGTCGCGCAATGAGAAAGTGTACGTGAGCCACGCGCACATTTTCAAAATGTACGTGCATGTCGCGCAATGAGAAAGTGTACGTGAGCCACGCGCATTTCTGGAAAATGTATGTTCGCGTCGCTCAGTGTTACAGCAGTGGCTCTTTCTCACAATGTTAGCAAAAATAAGTAAATATTCTTATTATATATACAATTTATTATCTATCAACTATCTCTTTTTTTGTCTATTCTATTATTACTATAGAATGGCGTTAAATTATTTACTGATTCCTACAAAATATTTTTAATTTTATTAAATATCTATTCGTATTTATATTAAAGCTTTGAAAACATAATACGGCTAACCTGACAATTTCTTTCATTTATTGGTTTTGATTTTTATTTCAACGAAAAGCAACTCACGTGATGCTATTTTCTAGGTCACTAAACCGTAGCGGTTTATATATGTCGTGCCTAATTCCCGAAATTTTTCTCATTTCCAGAAATAGGCAAGCGTCTTGCCCATTTGCAGAATGAGTTAAATCCCTTTCGATTTTTAGAATTCGGCAAAATTTTAAATTCGAATTCTAGAAATGGACAGCAAATTTTGATCAAATTGTGATCAAATTTGGACGTTCTTCGATTAGTAAGGGGGGACCAAGACGAATTCATTTTCATTTTTAAACCTTAATTTAAACTTTTGCCGAATTCTAAAAATCAGCAAGGGATTTTGCTCGTTTCAATAATTAGCAAAACGCTCGCCTGTTTTCAGAAACGAGCAAAAATTTCGGGAATTAGGCACGACATAAAATGAATTTCAAATTTGTAGTCTGTATCCAGAAACCCTCTATATTCAACTCTTCACAAAATAAGAGGACAATATTTACGCGTTCGCCTTGGTCTCCCCTAATATAAATTGAAAAATGTCAAATTTGGTGAAATCGAAGAATTTTGTAATTAATTCACTTCAACACGATTATTATTACTACACCATTTATTGACACTTTTATCAGTAATTAATTAACTGTACAAATTTCCCACTATACATAATCATGCCTACCCACCAAATTTCAGCATAATCCTTAATATCACTTCTTATTTCTGCATAACATGTTTCAACATGAAAGAATTCAAAGTGATCCATCCATTATAAGAACATAATTTATTGCAGCACTCCTATAAAAACAGTAATAATAGACCCCATTAAGGGGAGGCTGACCGTTGTGAAAAATTTTTATATCACGGCTTTTGCTCATTTTCACATATAATTTAGCTTCATATGTCGTACACTTCGCTGCGAAAACGCTGGCGCAGCAGCAAGCTGAAGCGAGTTCGCGCATATTTTTTAAAATTTGGTTTATTTTCAAGTATTGGTTTCAGTATCAACCGGTTGATCATGATCGAGGATTTGGTAACGGGTTTTACGGCAAAACAGGACCGCTGGCACCACTGATGTCTTGAAGAATTTAACAGTGCTTAACTTAAAATCGAGAGTTTCGATTGATAAAAATTATAGCATTTTTGAAGAATTTGAAAATCCCTGTTTTGTGAGATAGGTCTAACTCCAGACTGGAGTAATGAGAGCCACTTGACAGTGCTATCGGTATCGTTGTTCTTTATGCATACAATTGTTCCCGCACTGACCACGTGTTGAAATACAAAAAAGGCATTTTAAACCATACTCTTATCGTAATTTAGCCAAATTTTCGAAAAAACGTAGCTATTGAATTTTTACATTAATTTAGATTAGATTAGACTATATTAATATATTAAATCTGAATTATATTATCTGAATTATATTTTTCCCAATTCAGAGCAACCGGTTAGTTTAATAGAGTCATCAACCACCCGGTGTTGATTGTAAATTTCCTTTAAAATCCAGCTAATGTTACAAGAGGAAGCTTGGTTTTGTATTTACCCAATCGCTAACGAAACAAATGAACAAGTGACCCTAAAGGGATAAATTCCTTCCGTTGTGTGGCGGATCATCTTGCCACTACAACACTTCTTGAACCAGAGTATATAATAGCAAGAGTGGGAAGCTTGGCCCTTCCTAATGGAAATGGTCTGCGAGATGCTCGGCACTTAAGGCAATAGGCAAATCTCGGGGGGCGGGTACCGCTTACCATTGTTCACATTGTTTATATGCGTTTGAACTAAAATGCATCTGTTGGCTAATCACCTACCTTATGTCAAATTTACGTGTATAGGGGGACCCCCCCCCCCCGAGATCTCGGAGGTCCCGCTTAACGTTGTTAAGCTTGTGTTTATATCCAGTCGAACTGAAATGCACTGTAGGTTTACGGTAGCTAAGTAGCCAATCAAATACATTTCAGTTCAGTCGCATATAAACGCACGCTTAACAACGCTAGGCGGGACACCCCCGAGGTCTCGGAGGGTCCGCTTATACACGTAAATTTGACAAAAAGTAGGCGGTTAGCCAATCAGATGCGTTTTAGTTCAAACGCATATAAACCATCTTGAACAACGGTAAGCTGTACCCCCCCCCCCGAATTTCGGCTTAATGTGCCGAGCATCTCGCAGGCCATTTCCATTAGGAAGGGCTAAACTTCCCCTCTTCCTATTATATACTCTTACTTGAACCTGTTTATGCATTGCAATATGCTGAAACCTGAAGTCCTTAAGTCTAAGCCTCTGACACAGCCTATACCTTAGCCAAACTGAAATGATTGCGAGAGTACTACACTTTATCCTATGTTGTTTAACCATCCTTTTGATGTTCGGCAATGACCGAAATCTCGATAGTGAGCTGACTACTTCATTGGCCCACACCCTCGAGGATCACGCAATGCACATTAATATTTGACGTAAAGTGCTGGTGATAAGCTGATCCCACGGCTCCTGGTCCGCTTTCCACGCTGTTCTCTTACACGTTTTCAAGCCACTGAAATTCAGTCTGCTAAATCAATTTGCATAATCACGGCTTTTCTTTCTATGTTGACGAAATCTGAAACTGCCAGGGGGAGCTCTGGCAAGGTTTCCTTAACATTAAATTGTAAATCTTGCAGGTTCAGATTTTTAAAAACAAAAAATAAGCGGATGAAAATAAAGTGGGAGTCGACTACAAACAGCAAAAAATTGTCGCATCACTCGGCCAGCTGGTTCAAAGTAGCCTTCAAATAGTACACCCCCTATCCAAAAAAACTTTCGCAGCTAGATCTACGTAAGCTAAACATAGTGAGCGATTCATAACATACTTAGAATTATACACTATTGTAGGGTTGACCCATTACAAAGATTCCGCCTCCGGCGGAATAAAAATTGCAAACGAAATACTGTTTTCGAAAAATCCAATTGATTTTAGTTATATGATGACAAAATACTTGTAAAAGAATAGCAAACTAAACACAACTATATAGAGAAGGGTACACTTTATATAGCATTTCGTGCGCAATATGCTGATGCTGATTAGCATTGAGCGACGCACACGTACATTTTCTAGGAATGCGCGTGGCTCACGTACACTTTCTCATTGCGCGACATGCACGTACATTTTGAAAATGTGCGCGTGGCTCACGTACACTTTCTCATTGCGCGACACGCACGTACACTTTCTAAATACGCGGCCGGGCCGGGCCGCGGGCCGTAATGCAGGCCTCTAGAGTCACTGACACTGCTGACAGTTAACGACTGCAAATAGACAGGCAGTTTAGCGCTTTTTATAGTAGATTGAAAACTAATTTGAATAAATATCCTGCGTATGAATTTTATCAAAAAGCGCTTATTACTAGCCCTGCGTTGAAGATAGGGCTCCTTCTAGGCCAAATTACACTAACACACACAAATCATACACAGTTTCCGTTTTATACATTCCGGCTCTAGCCGGAATAATAAAAAAGAGAGATTAGAGTCGGCATTTAATAAAGGTTTATTCATTCTTAAGGTTTATCAAATGCAAAAATAAGCAAGTGAATATAAGTAGTAATGGACGGGCACATGGACTCACATTGGGCGGGGGGTAGAGGGAGGTAGCGCTGCGGCGCTGTGGTGCTGCGGCTCTGCGGCGCTGCGGCGCTAGGGGGTGGAGGAGAAGGCGGCACTGTGGTGCTGCGGCGCTGCGGCGCTAGGGGGTGGAGGGGGTAAAGTGGCGCTGCGGCGCTGTGGCCGACCGGAACCACGGTCGACCCAAGCTTAAACTGGAAAATTGCCCAAATTCCTCGGAAAAACTTTATATAGGGGGTTTTCAGGGTCCTAGAATTCGAAAATGATATTAGTTTTCCTATCCTACGTAAGCTCCGTACTCTGCGTGACCCTTGCCCGGAACCACGGTCGACCCAAGCTTAAAATTGAAAATTGTCCAAATTCTTCGGGAAAACTTTATACAGGGGGGATTTCAGGGTCCTAGAATTCGAAAATACTATTAGTTTTCCTATCCTAGCTAAGCTCCGTGCTGTGCGTGGCCGGAACTATGATTGCTGTAACGATAAAGGTAAGCCAGGCGAACTGGCGGTAAAATTATATTTCAAGCAATATACAGCAGGGTTTACAAGTGACTACATATAATACAAGGTATAAATACAGTTACGGTAAGTTCAATGACTACAATCATAATGGGTCCACTGTGCTGTAAACCAGTCGGGTACTTTCCATCGTTTACAAGGGTGGTTTCCCAACCATTCTGTAAATTCAACAGTTCGGGCATCAGAGTCCATGGGTTCCAGTACAAGCACAACGTCAAATCGGGCTGTATCTATAGATTCGAATACTTTGTGGCCTTGCTGTTCAAGTTTCCTTAGACGAGACCAAATCTTCCAAGTAACGCCCTTCTGCAATGGTTGATCTGGCTCTGGCAAGACCATCATCAGGTCGTACTGTCCAGATTTCCGCAATGCTTCCCCAAATAAAACTGCGGCATTGGGTCCATGTCGATTAAGAGCCGATATAATGTCCAAATTTCTGTCGTGGTCAGGGGTCCGGATCAGCATCCACATTGGGAGAAAATAGTCCCACTTCCAGTAGATAATCCAATACCGGCTCTGCCTTCATATCGTTGCAAAATAAGACTAAATTATCTTTAACAATATCCATAATAGTACCTAAAACAAGCAAAATAAATGACAAGTGTAAGTGACAAGTGTAAAGTTATGTACCAAAGAGACATGTCATGTACCTCTAAGCTTCAGGAAAAACGACGCATATTTGAAATAACGAACGACTCAAAACTGCTTGGCACTCTGCTGACTTTGCACGCGCCCATTTTAAAATTTAACGCTTGGGACCCCTGCTGTGTGACCTCAAAACTTCAAACTGTTTGTTAGTTTAACAATCAAGCGTGTGTGCAAGTTTAAGAGAAGCCAAACACTATATGTTATGCTCAGTCTAGAGCTAAACTAACTTTTAATCAAGACACAACAAACTGAAACTCAGAGACTCTCTAAAACATAGGTACAGAGTACGGCTGCAAAACTGCAGACCGAACTTTACAGAAAAACCATAGTTATAGTTAGCTAAATCAACTGTAAATTATTGGAAATTCTTAAACTACCTAAGTATTAAATAAGAAAGATTTATAATGAATAACTCAACTTAATAAATAACTTCGTTCCAGCCGCCCGCTTTCGCAGCCAATTCAAATATTTCCAGCCATTGGGAAAAATTTTGATCAAGTCTGCCGTTAAATACGGACAGACAGACTGGATTCAAACTCTGAATGCCGCCGACAGCGGCTAGACCGTCTAACCTTGCCTGGGTTTGTTGCTGTTCAGATCGCGCTCTTGCGAGTTCTTGTGAAAGTCGGTTCAATTCCTCATTCGCCCTCGTGAGGTCTCGACTCACATGTCTCAAGTCTCTATCAGAAGTTACACTGTCGTCAGGCATTTTGCTTAGCACTAACTGTATTTAATATAAAATATTTTAATAGTAAAACTCAACCTTATTACCATGTATGTCCAATCTGTGATATAGAATGATATTTTGGTTATCCAAAAGGCAGACCAGTCCACTGAGACTCTGATATGGTTTCACTGCCAAAAACAAGATAGAAAGCAGTGACAGATCCAATCCACGGATTAGAAAAAGGCAATCACAATCGGTGATAATCAAGTAAAGGAGAAACTTTTCAGTTATCCCCAAATTCCAACGTTTGCAGGATTTGCAAAGAAAAACAACGTATGAAACGGCTGCAAAACTTAGCAGGAAAAAGGCCCGTCGAGTTCGCAAAATCAACGGGGCACCACTTGTTATGCTCAGTCTAGAGCTAAACTAACTTTTAATCAAGACACAACAAACTGAAACTCAGAGACTCTCTCAAACAGAGGTACAGAGTACGGCTGCAAAACTGCAGACCGAACTTTACAGAAAAACCATAGTTACCTAAATCAACTGTAAATTATTGGAAATTCTTAAACTACCTAAGTATTAAATAAGAAAGATTTATAATGAATAACTCATTAATTTAGTTGGAATCACATATACAATGGAAGGAGAAGCTAACGTTCGGGTAATATTTTTATCGCTGATAAGGACACAAGAGAAAAAAGAAACCAACATTCGGTTATATCTGTAATCAACTTTAATGTTGCTTGTAAACTCTAATTCTATTCTTTTTTATTTTAGAGCTACTGCGGCATATGTGGGATGACATTCGGTCGGAAAGACGCAATGTTGCGGCACCTGGACACCAAGCATATTAAACAGGTAATAGCACAGAAACACTTACATTTGCTTGACTGAAAAGATGACTGCTCTTACGTTTTGCTTTTATTGTCATGTTATTATTTCAGATCAGAATTCAGTGCAGACATTGCTCCCAGATGTTCCTGCGAACCGATATCTAAACTGCAGCCCGAACTGTTTTTGGGCAACAAGCTTCTAAAATGCGGCCCGAACTGTCTTTGTGCCGCAAACTGTCTAAAATGCGGCCCGAACTGGCTTTGGGCCGCAAAATGTCTAAAATGGGGTCCGAATTTTTTTAACTCCCGTTTTCCGCTTCTCCTTCAAGCATGAGCGGAGAAAACGCAGAAATTGTCTCGTTTTCCGTCGGAACATGAAACCTTAAGGTACTGGTTTCCTTTCGGGTATTTTTGACTCATACGGCTTTAATCCTTTACGTAAATGGCTAAAACTTACGAAATAACCTATATCCGTGCTCTTTAACATTTTGGGACCAGTCTCGTATTCTCAGGCCAAAAGATAAGAAAGTTTTGGTTTTTGGCCTTAAGCTCCCAGTAGGTAGACAAGACACGGGATTGGTTGGTATGGCTGGAAAGAGGACACGAAAACAAACATTTTTGCTCTTACAACTTTTGAGCTGTCTCCAGTGGTTAAGTAGGTATAAGCAAAAAACTGTTTTTATGGTCAATAAATGACCATTTTTGAGGAAATCAGTTTTTTCAAAATTACTGCTACATGTTAAAGCCAAAGTTGGCTTATTTATACTCAATCGATACAGCTTCCAAATGCCCATTTCATTAATGCCTAGTAGCCGGAATTTATTGCTTTCAGCTGGAGATATACCCGAAAAGCCATTTTGGCAAAACTGCGATTATTTTGTTTCGAACATCGATTTCTCAAAAACTATCGAAATTCACACTTCTGCGGAGGGACGTTTTTCTTGGTTTGGGCTAAAACGTATTGAGTAGCAAGAAAACTCAATACGAACTTGCGAAATTTCGTGTCATCGCACATTTGCCGGATTTTCTGGATTATTGAGACTTGTTGAGCCAAATCCAAAAAAACGTCTCTCGGCCCATATGTCCGTCATATCGTGGCACATAAAGAACTTTTGGCCCATTCTTCAGTTTTGAGAAATCGATGTTGAAAGATTTTCGGTCTATATTCTTCATGTTAGATGTCAGTATGTCAAACAATTACAGCAATTTTTTTGCTACTTTTGCCAGTTTCGTAAGCTCATGCGAATGTACAGAGAATAAGCTTTAAAATGATGTATGAAGCTCTTTCCAACTCCCAAAATTGCGAAAGTTATAGCGGTTCAAAAAATTACTAAAAAAGCACTGCACAAAAGGAAACCAGCACCAACACAAAAGGTGCTGGTATCCTTTTGTGCAGTGCTTTTGTGGTGATTTTTCGAAACGCTATAACTTTCGCAATTTTGGGAGTTGGAAACAGCTTTATACATCGTTTTAAAGCTTACTATCTGCACATTAACATAAGCTTACGAAACTAGCAAAATTGGCAAAAAATAGCAAAAAATTTCCGACATGCTGACACCTGACAGACTGAATATAGACCAAAAATTTTTGAACATCGATTTCTCAAAACTGTAAAGTCGGCCAAAATTTCTTCTTGCGCCATGATATGAAGGACATGTGGGCCGAGGGACATTTTTTGGATTTGGCTCAGCAAGTCCCAGTACTCCAGAAAATCCGGCAAATGCGCGATGACACGAAATTTCGCAACTTTCTATTCAGTTTTCTCACATCTGGAGATGTTTTAGCTCAAACCAAGAAACATGTCCCTCCGCAATAGGGCGAATTTTTATTCAGCCAAAAATCACGCTATTCTATTGGGTAGTTTTTGAGAAATCAATGTTCAAAACAAAATAATCCCAATTTTGCCAAAATAGTTTTTCGGCGAATTCTCTAGCTTAAAGCAACGAACTCCAGCGAATAGGTATTGATAAAATGCGTAATTGGACGGTGTATCGATTAAGTATAAATAAGCCGAAATTGTCTGTAAGATTTGGCAGTAATTTTGAAAAAACTGATTTCTTCAAAAATGGCCATTTTTTGACCCCAAAAATCGTTTTTGGCTTATACTGCCTTAACCACAAGAGGTAGCGGGAAAGTTGTAAAAGCTTTCCAGCTATCACAACCAATCCGGTGTAGCGACTATGTACTGGTAGAATAAGGGCAAAAACCAAAACTTTCTTATTTTTACACTTTACACCTAACAAGCAAAAGTGTCTGCAAAAAGTTAAGAGTTTTTGTGGAACATTTCATTAAATTGTAGGCCTGCTGCGCAGAAGACTTTCTCTTTTGTTATCATTAACTAAATTTGGCTGACGATTATTGACATCTAGTTGGGGTAAGATGTTATGTGTCGGTACATCTGCAGTTAGAAACAAATATCTATAAAAGGTTGAGATCATTTAGCTTTAGTAAACTATAAATATGCTTGTTGGCAAAAATAGAAAATTCATAGCATTCCTTTAAACTTACTGCATGACTTCCACCATAAACTAAATTATTCAGTTCCTGATTAAGCTAGAAATGCGTGGAAATGTAGCAACTGGTAAAATCTTCATCTCAACTTGTCTTCAAATGTTATGCACTTCTTTTGAGAACTGGTTTCCGATTCAAAATCAAGACATTTGTTTACATTGTAGAATCTACGTGCAAAAGACGCAGTGCCTATCTTTAACAAGGCAACACACGCTTTTATGCATCCAGCGTTGATGTATGTTGGAATCATGCTAAATCGTTCCACTAAGCAACTTTAAGAGACCTGCTGCGCTGAGGCGCAGCAGGAAAAATCCGGGACTAGTCCCAGAATGTTAAAGAGCACGAAAATAATGTATTTGGTAAATTCCATCCACTTTCATCAAGAATTGAAGTTTGTAGGGTCGAATTTACACAAAGCGATACCAGCACCTTAAGGGGGCGCTTGCATTATCGGGATTATAGATATAAAATTTAGACCGAGAGCTCAATTATAAAGAATTCCGAAATAAACTTACTTTGGTTAGCCAGACACCTTTTGACAAAATTTCGGCAACGGAGACTACGTGCTTGGCTAGCTACAGGTATGGCTTAAAATTTCGAAATTTTATTAAAGCTGTAAACGACAGCGTCGAATGCACTAGATGAAAGAGCATAAAAAGCCCGTTACAACGATGTGCATATCTCTCTTGTACGTGGTTGCAATCAAAAGTTACAGGCGGTTGAATATATGACAAAGTTACGTACCATCAACGCGAATGCCAATGTAAAAACGAATCGATCGGAACTGAATTCTACAGGGCTTTTCACGTTGCTTTTGTGTTGGACTTGTTTAATATTTTATGGAATACACAGTGCGACTTATTAAAAGCATAATATTTGCGACCAACTGAAGTGATTAGTGCGAAAATTAACATTTTGATTTTTTTTTTTTTTTGCAAGTGGCCCACCACTATTAGGCACTGCGGCCCGTAAGTGGTCCTCCCCGCAGACCGCAGTCGAGAGGCGGAGAGAAGAAGATCACGGACAGAAAACGTGATCCCCGAGCAAGCTACCGTACGGTTATTTCAGTCACTCCCAGGGCAACTACATTCGTTTTTCCGAATGCAGCTGCCCCCCGCATGGCAATAGCAACTAGGTTGGCTGAAAAACTAAACTGAAAGCCCGCTCGAAAGGCAAAAGGGGAAAAAGTGTGGCTGCAGAAATGGAGTCGGTGGGATAGCGAGCACTAAGACAGGATAGTAGTAGGAAACATACGGTCTGTTAGGAGGGTAAAATATTTCATACTATCATCGTTGATTAAGATACAGAAATCGCAAAGGGGGACCTTTTTCACCCCCCATACTATTGCTGTATCTAATCAAAAATATTTCATGTGTAATGTACGTGTCCAAAGTGCCTATATATGCCGAAATTTAGACGAGTTTGAGTATTAACTAAATTCATCAAAACTAAAAAAGGACTTAGCCGATGCACTGAAAGCGGGGATCTGCAATCATTCAGATGTCTAGCTGGCGCACGCCGCACGGGGCCATGCCCACTAACAACCCGTGCGCCGTGGTTGCTTGCGTCCTTACTCTGGAAACTCCGGCGTACCAGTTCTTAATCCTTGCTGAAAGTACATTACACACATCTATGAGAACTGAGTTCGTATAGCATTACACAATATATTACATTTCAGCCCTATTGCTTTGAGGAAGTTTTAAGAATTCCTGTTACCTTTTTAGTTTAAGTCTTTTTAAAATCTAATTTAAGTGGTTTTCCAAATATACCAAATTTCCTCAATTAGATCATTTAACCATTTAAATGTCAGCATTGACATATTCTTCTTAAAACATGTTTTAAAATTCTAAAATCATATGAACTTATCTTTTTTAGCCCAACCGCTTCGCTTCGTGGTAGATGAGATCCCATTTTGATTTTCTCATAAATGCTGCGACCAAACTTGCTAAAATTTTGCATGCACGTTTATTTGACGGGTACGCAGGGGCTATTATTTTAGTTTTTGTTTAAATCGTATATACCGTGACATATTGACTTTCAAAGTTTTCGAATATTCATAAAATACTCAAAACTGCATAAATCGAAAAACTGAAAAACTTGCCCCTGCGTTATGTTCATTTACGCATTTGTGCCAAATTTGAACTAATTTCATTCTGCCGTTAATGAGTGACAGGGTTTTGAAAATGTCAGCTTATCCCTCTTGTGTAAGTGGCAAGCCAAGTACTGGATTATTCAAATTCTACATATTGTTTGCATTTAGCACCAGCCACCTATGCTGAAAGTTTGAAATAGATTCGTTGGAAAATAAACTCAGGAGAACCGTTCCCGGTAATGCAAGCGCCCCCTTAAGGTGCTGGTATCCTTTTGTGCAGTGCTTTTGTGGTGATTTTTCGAAACGCCATAACTCATAAGTATAAATAAGCCGAAATTGTCTGTAATATTTGGCAGTAATTTTGAAAAAACTGATTTCTTCAAAAATGGACATTTTTTGACCCCAAAAATCGTTTTTGGGTTATACTGCTTTATCCATTAGAGGTCGGTCAAAAGCTGTAAAAGCAAAAATGTTCATTTTGGTTCCCTCTTTCAAGCCATAACAACCAATCCGGTGTAGCGGCTATGTACTGAGAGAATAAGGGCAAAAACCAAAACTTTCCTATCTTTAAACCTAAAAATCGGGGACTGGTCCCAGAATGTTAAAGAGCACGAAAGTAATGTATTTGGAAAGTTTCATCCACTTTCATGAAGAATTGAAGCTTCTAGGGTCGAATTTACACAAAGCGATACCACCACCTTAAGGTGCTGGTATCGCTTTGTGTAAATTTGACCCTATAGGCTTTATTTCTTTATGAAAGTGGATGAAACTTTCCAAATATACTATTTCGGTGCTCTTTAACATTCTGGGACCAGTCCCGCATTTTTAGGTGCAAAGATAAGAAATTTTTGGTTTTTGCCATTATTCTCTCAGTACATAGTCGATACACCGGGTTGGTTGGTATGGCTGGAAAGAGGGCACAGGAATGAACATTTTTGCATTTACAACTTTTGAGCTATCTCTCGTCGTTAAGTCAGTATAAGCCAAAAACAATTTTTGGGGTCCAAAAATGGCCGTTTTCGAGAAAATCAGTTTTTTCAAAATTACTGCCAAATCATATGGACAATTTCGGTTTACTTATACTCGATCGATACACAGTCTCATTGCACATTTTATCAATGCCTATTAGCCGGAGTTTGTTGCTCTAAGCTAGAGATTTGGCAGAAAAACGATTTTGGCAAAACTGCGATTATTTTGTTTTGAACATCGATTTCTCAAAAACTACCCAATCGATTGGCGTGATTTTTGGCATGATGAGAACTCGCACTATTGCGGAGGGACATTTTTCTTGGTTTGAGCTAAAACATCTCCAGTTTCGAAAAAACGCAATGCAAAGTTGCGAAATTTCGTGTCACCGCACATTTAGTGGATTTTCTTGACCGTTAAGACCTGCTGAGCCAAATCCAAAAAAATGTCCCTCGGCCCACATGTCCTTTAGAGAACAGCACATGAAAAAGTTTCGGCCGATTCCACAGTTTTGAGAAATCGATGTTCAAAAATTTTTGGCCTGTATTCTGCCTGTAAGATGTTAGTATGTCAGTCAATTTTTGCTATTTTTTGCCAATTTTGCTAGTTTCGTACTTTTATGAGAATCTACATATTATAAGCTTTAAAATGATGTATAAAGCTCTTTCCAACTCGCAAAATTGCGAAAGTTATAGCGTTTCAAAATATACCCACAAAAGCACTGCACAAAGGGATACCAGCACCTTAAGGGGGGGGTCACTTTGGTCAAAAATCGATAGTCACGGATTTTGCTCATTTTCACACATAATATGCCCCCATATGTTCCTAAAAACAGGACAAAATATTAGTATTCGAAATCAAACTGAGACAGAGTAATATTCGGGTTCAAAGCTGGGAAAACTTGAAAATTCCGGTGATGAGTCTTGCAAGGTCAGGTGGAGACTGAACGCGACCGAGCACAAGGTTGACCGATATACCAAATTAAAGCCTTTACCAAGGTAATATTTTAGTGCAGAAGCGGCTCAAGGCTAGCTATCCAGGCGTTCACAATGGTTCACAATTTCACGATTAAGCAGGTCGGATTAAAATTAACTCGTTGACTTTTTAATCCGAATGAAGAATAAAGAATGTGAATAAAGAAACTGGATTAGATTAAAATTTTAATCCTTGGCGCATTAAAGAAATAGGCTTAAATTTAATCCGTTTAACTCGTGTAACTAACTATCCCGGTTAATCCGAGGTGCCAATTCTTTAATGCGGATTAATTTTAATTTTTGGCCAAGATTAACCCCCCCCCAGACCGCCAGACCCAAAGTTCCAGGGAAACTATGGGGTATCCCCCCAAAATTTTCGACCAACGTAACCCCCCCCAGATTTTTTGACTATCCCTCTCCCACTTTTGGTTACCCCCCGAACCCCCGCCCAGCACTTTTTGGGGCCAAAAAGTTAGCTAAAGCTAAATCTTGCTAAAAATTTTTTCTCAAATTTTGGCTTAAAATCGGTTCAAACGGTGTAAAAACGCCTAAAACGATAAAAACAAGCCTTGTTTTGACAAAAAAGCGTTAAAATACAGAAAATTTTGCGTTTTTAGGCCATTTTTTGAATTTACCGAATTCAATTCAATTTCGGTCCGAATTTTGGGGAGGGGTTCGGGGGGGTACTAACCAACCATCACATTTCGGGGGTCGACCACCAAATTTCTGGGCACCTCAGTGTGTGTGGGGGGAGTCCAAAAAAGTGGGGGGGGGGCGCCCCCCCCCCCCCCCCCCCACTAAAAAACCCCAGTATATATATATATTATATATATATTATATATATATATATATACGATATAGAGTCATTTTGGTGCTAGATAGTAGAAAGGCGAATTTTTGGCCTGTATTTTTTCTACCCCGTGTATTTTTTTGATTTGGGTCCGAAAATAATATATACAGTCAATTTTCGAAATTTTTCTTTTTCTGAAACCGCAGCCCTTGCCCGGGAATTTTGGGCATGGGAAGAAACTAGACCCCACCCCACACATGCTGGGCCATATCCGGGATCTATGGCAAGGCAATCCTATGAAGTTATCCTAAAAGTTGCGAAATCGTCTTTTTTCGAACCTTTACTATATATATATATAATATATATATATATATATATATATATATATATATCGCAATAATAAACACTTTAAGCCAAAAATTTGGGCATTTTGAAATATTTTGGAAAATTTACCCCAATATTATCCAATTTTTTCCATCAATGGGCCCTCCCATAAATTTTTAGGTCTAGAAATAAGCCAGTTTGGTGTGGCTTGGCCAGCTTCTGCATCATTTGCATGTACGTACAGTCTTAAAAAATTACATACGTCTTAAGACTCCTTAATTGTTAACATACCTTTCGTCTGATATATATATATATATATATATATATACGTACTGTATGCATATGAAAACGTGCTGGGCCTTAGTTATTCTTTAATTTCAAAAAGTGCTCTGTAGAAAATTTCACAAAGGTGACGAATCAGAAAAAATTTCTGTTTCTGAGTTCCTCCGCCCCGGACCTCCTAAGAATTGGCATCCCCTCCCCGAAATTTTTTCTGCCTATGCTAGTCGCGGGTATATATATACGTGTATGCCCAGAATGGAACCGGATAGGAAATAAAGAATGGTGTGGGACCGCCCTACCCAGATGTCCACTGTCATATTTTGTATGTTTAGGACTAAGCTAAGCTTTTAAAAATATTTACATATTTGTTCGCAAGTTTGGACTTTCCAACACGATTTGGACCTTTTGTCTTGTGTCCTACCAGTAGTACCAGGCTTTTGTCTGAAAATATTGGAGGATACGATACGACAACGACAAACAGGTTTGTATCTACATACGTATATGTATATATTTCGATTGGATTTCACATGTAATTGAACTTGAAATCCTAATATATATTTGATATGGCTTTAGGATTTCTATATATTTCGGGAATTATTTATAAATTTAAAGATGTCTTGCGCAATGTGCTAACAACTTTTTTGTATAGTTCCGATGATGAACCTTTATTGGTTGCGTTGTCATTTATATATTCAAATAGTCGTGCTTACTCTTTCAGAGAATTTTATGGTTATTTCATTTCATTGTGTGTGATGTGATCTTAAATGTTTGAATTTTATTGTACGTATATGCACAGCACGGAGGTTATGTTATGTTGTCATGGTAGATATATACATATACGTATATATATATATACGTACTGGCTTTTTCCTACATACTGGTTTTCTTACATACATTGCTATATATATACTGGTTGGGGGGAGCCCCCCCAGTAATTATCCCTCTCAGACTTGGGTCGCCCTCCCCTTAAAACACCCCCGTCCAGGATTTGGGCCTGGCCCCCCCAGACTTCAAAAGTCAACAGGAAAAGTTTCAAGGGTAACGTTTCAAAAGCTTTTCCGGCTTCGCCGGATTTTTACGTCTTTTTAGCTATTTAAGTTGAAAATTGGCTAGAAATAGCATAAGTTTTAGCGCCGCAGCAAAAATAACTATATATACGTATATATATATATATTTGTTAAGCATTTTTCGAAAAAATTTTCGACGCCCCCCCGAAACCTGTGCCCCCCTCCAGACCTGGGGGACCCTCCAGACGTTCCGTCCAGAAATTATTACCTTGGAAAAACCAGTATATTTATAGTGCTTTTAACGTTTCTGCTTAGAAATCCTTTCGAGTGTTGTAACCGTTTCCTCAAATGTGTTCATCTGACTTTCATGTACGTATTTGTATATATATATATTTTTTCTCCCATGACAACATCAAGTTTGGCTCGGTTGGTGTTGATTCATATGCAGCTAGTTTACTTGAAATTTGTATCTATTGTTTTGCTAATTGCTACCATATTATATTTATAATATAAATATGTTATATATATATCCTTGCTTATATACGTATATATACGTTTCTTTATTTTAGGGAATCAGTGAGTTTGTTATTTTTTCATTCTTGCGTGTCACTTATATACGTATATATAATTCCACCATTTATATATTTCATCATTTATATATTACGTAATAGATTATTCGATAACCGATTTTCTACGGTTAGGCAAGAGTGCTCTTTGTTTCATTTTGTATATCCAGCCGCATGACGTTCCACTGTTGCTTTTAGCATCAAAGTAGTCTTCTTATGAATCATACTTCCACAGGGATGAGGAAGATTTGCCGCCAAAAGATGTTCATAAAACTTGACCCTGCCTGACTGCTGTGCAGGCTACGGCCGGATGGGGCTGAGTACTAAAACTGTATAGAGTTTTCTACATATCGATTTAGAATCTAGTTTAGGCCCAGATTTGTCTATCTATTAAGATATTCATTCATTATGATTAAACAATGTTTTTGAATTTAATAGCAAACCTCAGCATATGCTTTGTTTCGATAGAGAGAAGTTTTGTGGTGTGATTTTTGTATGGTGTGTGTATGTATATATACCTGTATGCTAGTCTCGAATTTCAGGGCCTGTGCGAAAAGGTTTGTTTCACTTTATTTGTTTAATTTCATTTTTACTTCTACATTTGAATATTTTGTCTCTCGTGAGAGGATCGTTTGTGTATAGTGGATGGTCAGATTGTTGTATATCTACATACCAGCATATTTTTAAGTATAAGTTCTATATATATTTTGTGAAGGCTTCTTATGCATATCACGTATTTCTTCTCAAAACTGCACTCTGAGCCTGTTCTCTGTAGGATTCACAGCCTGATTGGCGTGGAGCGGTTTCTAGATCAAGTCTTTGATTCCTTACAACTTCACTTCCTCCTCCTCTTCTTCGGACCTCTTTCATATTCGCAGGGAACAGGGCTCCTTCATATTAATTATGTCAGAGCAAATAAAGTAAGGTCTGCAACTGTATGCATCATTATTTAAATTAACGTAGTTTAATTTCGAAGAATTTTATCGTTAGCAATAGCATGCATCAATTAGGTTTCGTCTGATGATTGATCTCATAACGTATATCATATACATTGTATGTGAGTGTATGTATCGTATGAATATTATGCGTGCTGTATCTTTGGTCGTCAATACGAAGGACAGTGGATGGGTTGGAGAGTGATTGGTCCAGATTTGGCCCAAGTTTGGTGTCATTGGCCAGCTTCAGTTTTCAATGAGGTAAGTAAACATTATTTGTCAGTTGCTGGTTTTCATTTCCGGTCCTTTTGTCTAGGCGGAAAATGTCGGGGTGGGAAAATGTTGGGCTGGGAGGTCAAAAATGGGGGACTTAAGTGAAATTTGCTTCTTGTTTTCTACATAGTATATATGTGCTCCTATAACTAAGCTAAATGATTAAAAATTTATTTTTGTGTGGAAATAGGCGCTCAGTGAGTCTAGCTTTGTCTAGGACACAATTTCTGGGAGGAAGTTTGGCTGGAAGGAACCCCGATTTCTGGGGTAGGGGCGCAAATTCCCCCCACATGCCTTAAAAGCAACTATGTTTTGTACTGAGCTAACAATTTTTGCTTTAATTTAATTTAAAAGTGCTAAAGATACCTAAAAATACGGCGATGCAAGAAAATTTATCCTCGAAACTCTTTTATCTGAACACTTTTGGGTTCTGGGGATGAAGGTCTAATTCTTGGGAGACAGTTACTTGTGAACTTAATTATGCTCTACTCAATTAAGCCGATTATTTATATATTTGAGTCACATTTCTTAACATTTGAGATTTTCTGGCTCAGCCATTCTGTTAAATTGGAATGGCGTGGATTGTCCTTCTCGTGATGATAATTCGGAAGATGGCAGAAACTTTTGCCCAACAATTCTACAATTTTTTCTTTTGTCTTTGTGCCAAAGCCTGACATTGTCGCAAAATAAATGTGCGACATGAAAAGGAATTTTTTAAAGAAATAGAAATAGGCAGGCAAAACTTGGGCTAGCCACATAGATTAGATATATATAGGTACGTGTATCCGCTGTTGAAAGCTCACCGCTCATGAATAGTTTAAGAAAAAAGGGAGGTGTTTTACAGTAGCATTTTTTGGAATCCTGAGTACGTGATCAAACTTACCGGAAGCCAGATGTCTTTACGTTTCAAAAGTTTTCCGTTTCTGCCTGTGTGATCTACCTTAAGCTTCCAGTGTGACATTTAGTACAGTACCTAATGCGTTGACACATGCGTATATGTTTTATTTTGTCGGAAATAGTGAGCTGTAGAGTGGAGATTTGTTGTAAATTCTGGAGATTGTTTGTCAATTCTCCTGACTACGTATTCGATTTTGAATTGATGAATAGAATACGTATATACCAGTGGCGCACATAGAAAATTTTTTCGCGGGGGGCGGACCTCACAAAAATGTGGGGGGTCTGGGCGGCGAAGCAAAATTTTTGAAAATTGGGTTTGAAAAGCAAAACTACATAAGCGTAAATTAAGCAAAAATTCATTAAATTTCGCACCGACGGCGCGAAAATTTTTGAAAATCTTAAAAAAGTTGCTATTGAAAGGTTTAAAACGCCAAAATAAGGGTAAATTAAGCAAAAATAAAGTAGATTTCGCGCCGACGGCGCGAAAATTTTTGAAATTTTATGTCCGCGCAGCGCGCGGACAATAAAATTTTTCCTTTACATCTGGTTTCCGGGGGGGGGGGGCCCCCCCCCCCCCCCCCCCCCCTTAAGTGCGCCCCTGGTATATACTATAAATGTTTTGCAATTTTATAGTTTTTTGTTGTTTTACTGTTTTAGGTGCTGACAACTATTCCTCTGGTGCGAATCGTGGTGGTGGTTAACTTGAAGAAATCCTGATTCCTGAATCCTTCCTGATGTCCTGCCATTTAGCTTATTAATTGCGTTTGTATATATATTTTGCTACAGCTTTAAACAAATTATTGAGCACTCTTTCATTCGTTGATTTTAACATGCGTCTGTATTGTTTTAGATTGTTGTATTTCTTTAATATTGGAACTTGGAATTTATCTACCTTTGGCATACTTTTGGGAATCAATCCTTTTCTGAAGTGAGTGTTTGTTGCTTATGACGTGTTCTAAGTTTTCTTTTCTTCTGATGAAGCTATTCAGACTTCGTAAGTGCAAGAGCAAACTAAGACCTGTGAATTGGAGGTTGACCTGAACTTAAGAAAAATAAAGCTATTATGCTTAAATTAAAATAAATGTATAAAGGATTTAAGGAGATATTTAAATTCAAAGGCTTTACAGTTCCTCTGACGTAGATAGCAAGCCAGTCACCGCAGCGTAGAACGGCAGCTCACTTAATGCAGAACCTGATAAGGAACAATGCGTCAAATTTCCAGCTGATTCATTAATTTTTTAGTTCATGTTATCTGTGCAAAGCCCTCCCCGGTAGTGGTGGTACCACCTTAAGGGGGTCGCTTTTTTGGGCGATTTTTCGACCTTCTCCGATTCTGCTCATTTTTACGTATTTTGTACTCCCAATGGGTCCGCGAAACAAGACAAGTTCGTTTTGCGTGATATTGCTTCTGTCGTTCTGTAGAGTCCTTCAAAGGTGACTCCGACATGTGTTAAACATAGGAATGAAAAAGTTAAGGTAAAAAAGTTTGTGTCCAAAAATTTTTTCGCTGTGTAAGAGACTCAGCTCTGAAATTTTGCACACTTGTTAAGTTAAGGACATAATGTAGAGTGCAGCGAGTTACTTTGGTGCAATTCTGTTGAGAATTAGAATTTTGGCAAATAGCCAAACTCGGAATTTTCACAAATTCTGACTAAGAATTTGCCAAAATTTTAATTCCCAACAGAATTGCACCAAAGTAACTCGCTGCACTCTACATTATGTCCTTAAGAAGTGTGCAAAATTTCAGAGCTGAATCTCTTACACAGCGAAAAAATTTTTGGACACAAACTTTCTTACCTTAACTTTTTCATTTTCCTATGTTTAACACATGTCGGAGTCACATTTGAAGGACTCTACAGAACGATAGGAGCAGTATCACGCAAAACGCACTGTTTTGAGGACCCATTATGAATACTTAATATGTGAAAATGAGCAAAATCGGAGATAGTCGAACAATCGACCAAAAAAGCGACCCCCCCCTTAAGTGTTCTTCATTCTGAGTTTGCTTGTTTTTATCTTTGGAGCTAAACAAAATTCCAATCGTAATCTGGTCCATGCATACGGTACCAATGCAGTAAACAGTGTCAGCTTCTCACCGTCGGCATTCGGACTTTGTATTAGTGCAAGCTTTACATGTGTAGATTACACTCTGTATCTTTCTGATTATGTCTATAGCTTGTGCTGTGCTATAGTTCTAATTTTTTAATTTTAGACATTCATGTCGGATAGTGAACCCCAGCCTGACTGTCCCGACACGGGCTCATCGGGGTTACAGCCCGACGTTGCTCCCAATGGTGATCTTAACAGTGGACATGCCGATCCCTTTCTAGATGATCTGGCTCACTCACCAGAGCTCATGACGGCACCTTCTGCTCCTCTGCCCCCACAGGACCCAGGGCTGACCGGTAGTTCTGGAGATTCTGGTTCGGTTGTGGGAATTGCAGCTGGTGGAAATCTGCCTGGCAATATTGGTCTGCCGGCCGGCCTAAAGATTCCCAGTGGACCTCCACCTGCCGATCCTTCAGGAAATGGTGCGCCTACAGGACTTGGCCCACCACCGATTGATGACTATGAGCCAAGTGAACCTACTGAGGAGGGAAATAATACCGGTGGTCAGCAGGCTTTGCCTGTGCCAAGTGCGGATCCATCGGATACTGCTGCTGCTGGTGGTGATCAGCCGGAGGTACCACCACCAGTCCCACCAGGCGACAAGTCCCAGAGACGAGCCCGCCGTTGGGACAGCGAAGAACGACCAGATGCATCGCCTGCACTACCAGATCAGGAACAGCAACAGTCCCAGGCCGCTGGAAATGGAGCGGGAACCGAGGCCGTTTCTGGGGACCCGTCTTCTGAGTCTGGAAATGGAGAGGCGCCTCCCAGTGAACCATCCCGGTCGGCTTGGGAGACTGGTGATGATTTTGAGGCTCCGGGAACTCCTCCCAAGGTGGACATTGGAGAGATTGATCACCGTTCTGGTTCTGGTGGCTGGGGTGATTCCTACGGAGGAGTACAACGAGACGGAGGTGGCTATGACTCCGGCGGGGACTATAACCGGCCTCGTAGTCGTGACAGTTGGGGAGGCTACAACAGTGGTGGGGACTATCAACAGTCTGGCTATAGTAATCGTGGACCGCCACCGGTTCCTACCAGTTCCTATGATTCCTACGGGAACCGGCGCAGTTGGGATGGAAATCGTCGTGGAGGTGGTCCGCGTCCTCCTCCTCCTTCCAGAGGCTACGATCAGTACTCTTCTCAGTCGTCCTACGGTCATCAGCAACAGAGCACCTGGGGTTCGGATAGTTCCTGGGGCAACCAGGGCATGGGTCCACCTCCACCACCTACTGCGGCTCCCATGCCACCAATGCCACCGATGGGAGCTCCGCCTTTCGGCTTTGCACCGCCGTTCTGTCCTCCTCCAACCTCGTTTGGTTTTGTGCCACCCTTTCCACCATTTCCCCCTATTCCTCCGGCTCCGGGCGGTACGATGGTTCCGCCCTATGGTATGCCACCGATGACCCCGACTATGGATTACAATGGAGTGACTGCTGCGTCCTCTGCTGCAGCCTTGACCAGTACCACTCCATCAGTTGCCAGCAAACCGACGCCTGCCCTGCCACCGATGAACCTAAACGACATTCAGCTGCCGCCTACAGCTCCCCCGCCGGTACCAATTCCTTCCACAGCTTCGGGACCACCACCGGCTCTGCCAACGCTGCCGCCTCCATCATCCACCGTCCCCATGCCGCCACCAGTAACTACGTCCATTCCGGATCCGATCGTCACTTTCCCACCGCCAGTGAATCAGCAGCCGCCACCCGTCATTCCGGCGGTTCCTATGGCTCCTGGACCCGGTGAACCACCAGCGGTCACGACACCAACTTCGACCGCTGCGGCTGGAAGTGGTGCGACTGGAGATCAGGCGACTACTCCGACCACCAAGTCAGATGAACCGGCTCCTTCCCGTCCTCTGGGCGAGATGAAGGATTTTAAGCCGGCTCCAGAGATGCCAGATGAAACCTTTGAATTTTCGGAGGAAAAGAAGGCTGCCCTGAAGTCGAAGGCCAGCAAACAGTTGAAGGCTCTGGCCAGCTATAAAAATATTAAGATTAACCTGAACCAGAACCCGGGCAAGAAGAAGTCTGAGGAGGATTCGGCCGGTGCTGCCTTCAAACAGCCGGCTGAGGACTCTGATAATGGGAAGGAGGAAGTTAAGAAAGGCAGCGGCGAGAGTGGTCCGAAGCTGCCAGGTGGCCCGTCAGTTGATCCCAGCATGCTGTACGGACCACCTGTTCCGCCGGACAGTGGCAGTGGATCGGGTGAAACGAAGAGTGATAAGAGAGAGTCGAAGGAGGATCGTAAAGAGGATGGTGATGACCAGAAAAAAGGTGGCAGAGGCCGACATCAGTCTCGTGATAGGCGATCACCCAGCAGATCAAGGTAGGTAGCACTATAACGTGGATAACTGTGTTTTTATGAAACAAAACAAAGCATAAGGATTGGCAGTTTCTGAAGGGAGGGATGGGGTGGCCCTTCCCGTTTTCGGACCCCTCTTTTCGGTAAGCGTCAAGCTCTAAAACGTTCTTTTTCTTTCTAAAACGTTTGTTAAAAGCTTAAATTGTACGATAAAAGCTTGGTATATTTTTGGACTCCCAGTCGGCTGTCCTCGTCCCACTTTTTAAAAACCCCGAAAATGTAAATAAAATTATCTGTCTGGGTTCCTCTGCCTTTCACAAATTTTTATAATTTGTCATACCAATTTTCGTGTTCGGTGTGCTTTAACCCTTGCAGTGCTCGCATAAACACGGTCACTAGGAAAATGAGATATAGCAAGCTTAACAAAAAAGATCACCGGATTTTTTAACAAAAAAGATTACCCCGCCCTGACTCCTAGACAAGTAGTATCGACCCAGTTTTTTCCACTGTGATAGCTACACATCTCGACATTACAGCCTGCGAGTGTGAGCCCCTAGACTCTTTCCATGCGTTCAGGGCAGACCTCCAAGTGAGGGGGCCCAAAAGTGACCTCAAAAACGTTCGGGACCGAACTTCGAGTATCAGCTACTATTGACTACATGTCCTGACTGTGCGCTATCCACACATATATAGAAGTTCTCAGTCAGACCTGTGAGCGGTCTTGGGGTGGGTGATTTTTTATTTGTTAAAATTTTAACAAATAAAAAATCACTTTAATATTTTGTTACTGATGTCAGAACAGCAGCTAGAGCAAAACTAACGCCAAATTCGAGCTCAGTGACCTCGAAAACCCTTATAGCCGTTGTTTTTGAGGTTGCTTGACACTAATGGTAGTCCAACCTTGTTACCAGCCTGGCCTGTACCGTCCGGCGGTAAATGTGATTCCAGAAGTCAGTATTAGACTATAGTTACCGAAAAACTAATGCCAGATTTGAATTCTGCGCACGAGAAAACCCCCTAGGACATGTTTTTAGCCATATCGGACTGTCCAGTTTGTACCTGGAGGGTCCGGAAGGGTCCGGCAGGGGTCACGTGACCGTGGGTCATATGCCACCAACAAATCAGATCCTAGATTTCTCTGCCAAAACGCCTGGAAATAAGTTATAATCACTCACACACACGGAAAAAACGTTTTAGCCTTTAAAACGGTGTTTTAGAGCCACCAGACTTCATCCTGGACGCTGCCGGGCGCCATCAGTGACCACTAAGACTTCGGCGGGGTCATTAGCCCTAGTTGGAACACTACGTTAGCGGTTTTGGGTTCTAAATACGTTATTTAGTGCGCTCTATCCAAAACTGATGCAGAAACAGAAAACGATGCTACCTGCTCTCTGGGATCCGATCCGCCACTGATTGTTTTTGTTATAGGGTGATTTTTTATTTGTTAAAACCTTAACAAATAAAAAATCACTGACTTTCGATTACTGCATTCGTGGTAGGTCGTAGAGTAATGAAACTGGGTTGGTTTAAAGCTTAGCCCAAGGCATGTCCAGAGTAATCGATTTGGTTTAGTTTTGCGAAAGTTCCAGCCAAAAAGCCAAATTTTGGTCTTTTTTGTTAAGCTTGCTATATATAAAAGCGGGATAGCAGGCGAATCCGGAAAGGGTGCACGGCATTAATCAAAGAACAGTCAATGAAAATGTCTGCCCTAAAGTCTATAGACTGCCTTAGTCTGACAGGGAGGGCCAACTATTGCCTGGAGTTCCTTTCTGGTTGTCTGGGTTTTCTCTAGGCCGAACAAATGCGAGCCCACTTGTGGGGGGAAACCAAAAGTGGGGAGGGGATAAACAGAAATGCTAGAGCGAGAAATGCTAAAAATACGGTAAAAGAAGCAGGAAAACTTTTGAAATTTTGACCAAAAATACTTCAAATTGGGCATTTTCTGGGCATCTATAGTCAGTGGAGGAAAGCCCAAAAAGTGGGGGTAGGTGCCCCCCCTCCCACACTACACAAACTGAGGTTGTCCAAAAGAAGGACAAGCAGCTCGGCCATATTTGATATCTGGACTGCGGGGCAGATATTTTCCATTCATAATTCTTTGATTAAAGTAATGAAAATATTATAAGCACGAGAACAGAACAAGCTTAAAGAAGTATTGTTTTTGAAAAAAGTAAAAAATTTCCAAGCATGCTGCTGGGATTTTTAGGCACCCCCCTCTCACACTAGTGGGAGGGGGGAAGGGGGAGGTCCAAAATTGGGGGGGGGGGGAGATAAAATTGGCTAGAAATGTTAAAAATTCAGTATAAATAGTCCGTTTTTCCACATTCGTACTACTATAACTAAGCTGAAAATGCTCAAAAGTCAGGCTCTGCAATGTTGCAGACAAGAGACGTAATACAGAGTAATGTAGTCTAATTTCGTGGATCATTTTATGTATTATTATTTTGAAAAATTTAGTTAAACTTGATATTCTTGAATAAACTGATGCATAGTCTGAAATTGACATTTTTGTCATTTTTTTACCAGGTTTTTGTTTCGGAGAACTTCATGATTCCCTTTATTTGTTGTAGATCTCGCAGTCAAAGTCCAGGCGGGAGAGGAGGCCGTCGTCGCAGTCGCTCTCCCAGTCCTGTACGACGGCGTCGCGATTCCTCACGTGACTATCGAGATCGTCGTCGCGAACGAGATTACCGAGATCGATCGCCTGATCGCTACTATCGATCCTCTGATCGATATCGAGATCGCTATGATGATCGCCGACGTCGTCGTTCCAGTTCTCGTGATCGCGGTCGACGTAGCCGGGATCGCAGAGATGATTCTTTGGATCGCCATCGGGATCGGGATCGTGACCGACGTGATCGCTCGCGAAACAGACGTAGCTCTCGTGACCGAGAGCCTCGGCGCAGTTCCCGGGATCGCGAGCGTGACCGCGGCGAACCACCACGTCGCCCCAGTCGGGACCGTGAAGAAACGGAGGCGGAAAAACCGGCTTCTCGGGAACCGCGACGACGTTTTGAGTCTGCCGAGCCAGCTGAATCTGACCAGGCTAAGCAGCAGCCGCCGCAGCAACAGCCGCCAGAACGAAAGGCGTCTCCGCCACCCGGTCGCCGATCATCAGAAAGCGATGGCGCCAAAGGTTCACCGGATCAATCCTTTTCCGAAAGCAGCCATAGTGGCCCGGACCAGAACGCTCCGACCACTAAATCAGTAGTGGCGCAGCCTGCAAAGGAATTGCCGGTCGCTTCGATGAGAGCTGTTCAGCGGGGTCGTGAGACGGACGAAGAGAAGGCGGAGCCCTCCTCAGACGAGCAGGATATGAGCTTTGAGGAAAAGTCTTATCCGGCTGCAAAACCAGTGCAAACCGGTTCGTCTGGAATGGCCGCCGGCAGTCGACAGCAGACTGCTGCCAAGCCGACCAAATATTTGGTGCGTTCTCTGGATGATAATGAAACGGAATGGCCCATGCATATCCTGCGTGAAACGGCCACTCAGCCTATCGTGTCCTACAGTTGTCATCCGGCTCATTACGAAACGTTTCAGGAGCTGGTCCCGGATAAAGGCGCCAAATCGATGGAGATCTCTGGACAGGACTCTGGTGAAGAGGAAGAGGAAGAAGAAGAAGAAGAAGCGTCGATGGTCTATGGTCCGAAGATTATGACGGAAGAGTCGTCTGGGTTTGCCGCTGGCGGAGTGATGGGAAAGATTGCGGCTGACTACGGACCGAGAGAAGAATCGGGTCAAGAAGAACCGATGGCTAAAGAAACGCCTGAAGATGAAGAGGAATCTGAACCCGAATTGCCGCCACAGCAGCAGCAGCAGAAAGCTGATAGACGACAGCAGGTGGAAGAAGAAGAAGAAGATGAAGACAGCGATCAAGATGAGGAGCCTGGATCGCCTAAGCCTGATGAAGCCCAGCTACAACGGCTGAGAAGTGAGGCGATTCAAAGCATGGAACGAGCCAAGCAGATGCTGGCACAGGTGAACGCACTTGAAGGCAAGAAGAAGGATGACTCTAGGAAGAAGCATAGGCAGGAATCAACGACAGCGGCTGCGACTGTCAAAAAGATGAAAGCATCGTCAGAAGAACAGCAGCAGCCCAATACGGGATCGGACAGCGAAGAGGAACGAAGACATAGGAAGAGAAGCAGCCATCGCCAACGGGAGGACAAATCGAGCAGTGCCAAGAAACGTGGCAGCTCTCCTGATGATGAAGCTCAGAAAGGCGGTCGGAGAAAACGCAAAGAGCCGGCGGCGCAAACTAAGAAGGAATCTGTTAAGGAAAGAAAACGACCTCCGTCAGCGGAAGAAGAGGAATCAGAGAATGAGGAGCCTTCAAGAGTTTGGGATGATCGAGAAAGTATGCGAAAAGTTGGCCGTGATAAGGCTCAGTCTAAGGAGAAGGAGCATGATAGCAGGAAACTGAGGAAAGAAGCTGAAGAACCAAAGGCTAAGTATGGTAAGCGGAAATCCACTGGACGTCATGATTCTGGGGACAGTTCGGATAAGAAAGGAAAGGATAAAAAGCAGAGACGAAAGGAAAAGGAACGTGAAAAGGAGAAGGCCAAGAAGGCCAGAAAGAAGAATCGAAAGCGTCGCTCTGCCTCTCCTGACAGCGATAGGGCGGCACAGAAACGGCGTCGCCGAGAGTCGACCAGTTCTTCCTCGGATGATGAGGGGGCGGCCGGAGCCGAAGACGCCCGTTCTAAGCGCCGTCGAATGGCTGAGAGATCTCCTCAAGGCGGTGGAAGACAGCAGACTTCTGGCGCGGCGACACAGCAGAACGAGCCATCGGATAAGGCATCGTATAGTGATCAGGGATCAGAGGATGAAGCGGAACTGCCTCAGACCGAGCAGCAAAATCAGCAACGTTCCTTGAAGACTTCTGATAATGCTGGTGGAGAAAAGCGGAAACGGGCCTCGCCACCTCCCATTGTCCCCGTTACACCCAAGACGCCTCCAAAACTGCCCAAGATTGCTGTTGATGCAAGCCTGAAGACCACCCCTGGGCGGAAGGAAGAACTGGTCCATTTGAAGGAGATTGCTAAGCAGAGACGTCAACAGTTGAGTCTGAGCGGAGCTGGAGAAATTGAAGAGGTTAGTAATTTGCAGATTTTTGGTATTTGACTTTTAGAGTCCTTTAAAGGAGGGGGAGGAACAACGGCCTCCGGGATTTCAGGAATTGATTAACTTATTTTTGGGTACTTATACGTCTAAAACTTTCACGTTCACTAACGCATGTTTCAGCAGCACAATATTGGAAACTTTCTATTTTGCTTGGAAGCTTCGCAGGAAATATACTTTTGTTGTGATTGAGGTGGAAGCCAAAAGTTGTCTGGGAATTTTTATTCAGTTGTCCTGGGAATGCACGTAGTTTGCCTTAGCTTGATTCGATGTTTCCAGAAACTTCTTTGATCTCACCTGCTTTACATCTACAGTAATATGTTTCGTATCTTCGAAGCCAATTTTTTTCTTAACGCGGCACATTGAAAATTGTTGACACTCCGTTGAACAGCAAGGCAGGTCATTTCACTTAATGTTCTCGTCCCGACATTGTTTTGTCCTTGTACGTAAGCGCCGGTGCAAACGTGTTGAGGATTGTGAATTGAGCGCTGAAAGTTCAGGACTACGTTTAATATTACGCTTTGGTTAGCGCACCTATTTAAGCATGTTGACCTTATATTTCTGTGATTTCGAAATTTAATTTCCCATTTGCTGCATTCTTTTAAAGTGATTTGTGTTGAATCATCTTTTTCAGGAGTTACGTCAAGAGCAGGAAAAGGAACGTTTGCGTCAGCATGAGCGCGAAACTCGTGTTCTTGATCTACCAGTGGCCGAAGATAGAATCCTGTATGTGGAAGAGTATTTGGCCCGTTCCGTAAACGCAGATGACAAGAGTGAAGCTAAGTCAATGATCAGTGATCAGACAAAGGTAATTCCTCAATAGTGTAGCGGCAGCGACCCCTATAAATAATTGTGTGTGAAAAGTGGCTGGAGACAGTGTAAAATAAGCTGCGCAAAATCCTGCGCAAATTTTAGAGTGCGAAGTTTCATCCCCGTACCGTTAAAACGTAAAAAGAAACCGGAGTTCCCCCGGACCGGTTATGGCGGTTTTTTTTCCGGTTGCTCCTATTTCATGGTTGTATTGTACTTAATGCTTGCCTCTTACATAAACTGCAGCGGTGGGCCAACTTAAAGGGCTATAGGGTCGAGTAGTACCCTCTAAAGAATTTAAGAATCGCAACTTTTTTGCGCCACAGCGCCGCAGTGTTGCCGCAAAGTCGGCTCAGAGCTAAAATTGACCATTTTTGTTTTCGTCCCTCAGGTCGAACGATACGAGCTGGAGCTGATTTCTTTTCATATATATTCAGAAATTACATATATTGAACTAACTAACGGTCCAGGTTGCGTTTCTCTATCACTCCCCTACCGACCACAGTTACCCGTCAAAATGGCGAAAATTCGAAAAATGAAAAATCGAAATTTCTCGCTGTCTATTCAACTTTGAAAGCTCAAATCTTCCATACAATGGTTTTCTGGCACGGAGACCGCAGTCAGTTTTACAGTCCGATCCACCCTGGGTTGCCGTCGGGAGGGTCAAGTCGGCAACGGCTTCCTGGAGGTTCGTAGTAGGATTTAGCCTCTCAAAACTTTGTCTATAGTGGTTTTCTTGTGCGCCAAGCTCATTTCCCTTGTCCGTTTTGCCATCCGACCCACCCATCTTGCTGGGCTGGTTCCGCTTTGCCGAATGGAGGGTCAGGTCGGCAACCACTTTCTAGAGGTCCATCTTAAGCCCGGTTCATACTTATTTTCCGTTTGTACTTTTGTCCGTTTGCTGTTTGCTTGGTTGTCCGGTTGTCCGTCTTTAAAAATGACAAAGTGGTTCATACTTATTTTGCTGATTGTCCGTTTGTCCGTTTCCGTTTTTTCGTATTGATGGTGGCTATTTTTCGTTGTACTACACTATTTAAACTTTTGCTGTATTGCTGTTTCTGTTTTCCAGTCACCTGACACTCTCTGTTCACGCTGATTGTTATCATTATGTTACGTATAAATTATAATCGTTCTTTTTTAAAAACTTTGAAATCAAGTTATCTTTGAAAATAATTTCAAAATATTGTCAATATTTCATCAACTAATCTTAAAACCATTCAAAAATCAAATACAAACGTTTATTTAGCAAGCACGTGATAGTTCTGGTCGTTTCCGATTTTTTGTTGCATACGGGAAAACGGAAATGTTAAACATTGCTTAAGGTGCTGGTATCGCTTTGTGTAAATTTGACCATATAGGCTTTAATTCTTTATGAAAGTGGATGAAACTTTCCAAATATACTATTTCGGTGCTCTTTAACATTCTGGGACCAGTCCCGCATTTTTAGGTGCAAAGATAAGAAATTTTTGGTTTTTGCCATTATTCTCTCAGCACATAGTCGAGACACCAGATTGGCTGATATGGCTGGAAAGAGGGCACAAAAATGAACATTTTTGCTTTTACAACCTTTGAGCTATCTCCAGTGGTTAAGTCAGTATAAGCAAAAAACGATTTTTTGGGGTCCAAAAATGGCCGTTTTCAAGAAAATCAGTTTTTTCAAAATTACTGCCAAATCGTACGGACAATTTTGATTTATTTATACTCGATCGATTGTCTCATTGCACATTTTATCAATGCCTATTAGCCGGAGTTTGTTGCTCTAAACTAGAGATTTGGCCGAAAAACCATTTTGGCAAAACTGCGATTATTTGTTGTTGTTGTTGTTGTTGATGCTTCCAGCCACCTGAATACAGATTCAATCGGCCCGGACACCTCCAGGACGGAGGCGGCCGCATTCTCTGAGAAAGGCAAGGACCTCCCGAGGCTTTTCCCAGAGGACCGCAAGGCTAGGGTTAGGACCCAAGTGGGACAGGCGTGGGCGGTCACTGCGATTATTTTGTTTTGAACATCGATTTCTCAAAAACTACCCAATGGATTCGCGTGATTTTTGGCAGAATGAGAATTCGCACTATTGCGGAGGGACATTTTTCTTGGTTTGAGCTAAAACATCTCCAGTTGGGAGAAAACTCAATGCAAAGTTGCGAAATTTTGTGTCACCGCACATTTAATGGATTTTCTTTACCGTTAAGACCTGTTGAGCCAAATCCAAAAAAATGTCCCTCGGCCCACATGTCCTTTATAGGACAGCACAAGAAAAATTTTTGGCCGATTCCACAGTTTTGAGAAATCCATGTTCAAAAATTTTTGGTCTATATTCAGCCTGTCAGATGTCAGTATGTCAGAAAATTTTAGCTATTATTTCCGGATTTTTACTAGTTTCGTACTCTCACGAGAATCTGCAGATTATAAGCTTTAAAATGATGTATAAAGCTCTTTCTAACTCACAAAATTGCGAAAGTTATGGCGTTTCAAAAAATACGCACAAAAGCACTGCACAAAACGATACCAGCACCTTAAGTTCAAACGGACAACCCTTACGGACAAACGGACAAGCAGCAAAACAGCAGAAGTATGAATCAGCTTTTAAAACGGACAAATAGACAAACGGTCAACAGAAACGGACAAACGGACAGAAGTATGAACAAGGGCTTAAGGCTATACACAGTCTCTCTAAACTTGTATATAAAATTTATCAAAAGTGGTCAAATTTGGTATCAAATGAAAGTCATAAGCAAACTGAGCAACGTTTGTCATATAACCTCATACCAGAAATGGTTGTGGAGTACTGTGGTAAAGTAGGACAGGATTTTTTAGTGCGAATTTTGGGAAAATCGTTTTTAAAAGTGGGCAAAATGCGTACTTTTTTACTTTCTCAATGGGAATTTAAGTCATAGACATAGGCTAACACACACGTATCCTCTTTTGTGCGGAGCATTTTTGTTTCTTATTTGCTGTTAATAGAACAAGCGAGTTGATTCCCTATATAAAAACCAGTTTGGGTTAAACCGTAGTATGTCATTTCTTTATGGAAGAAGCCGGAAGTGGATAGACGATTTGTTTTTCATTGCATCGTGTAAGAAACTATCTGCTTTTCTTTACCATAATTTGCATAATATGGTTATGTGTACTGTTAGTCATTGGGGTTGAGGTCGTCGAAAGCATAGCCTTAGTAATAAAGCGTAAAGTCTAGTCGAACCAATCTAAGTGAAACCTGTATTAAGATCAAAGTTTACTGCCAAGTTACGTAACTCTACACCGTTTGTGACCAGAAAACATGTCTGACGCTACTGTCTGTTTTATATTTTTATGCCATCACATGTTTGTATAGTCCTTTTTTCGAAGTATTTTCAAATTTTGTCCTCTCTAATCTAACAAAAATTAATTATGATTCACACTTTCATTCTCCACCAGTAGTACTGATAGTGTGAGACTTTATCTTTACTGTCGTCATTCTTACAGGATTCTGAAAAGTGCTCTGTTCAGATGGACTATGAGTCCTTTGAGACAGACCTGTTTCATCGTGACAATTTCGGCGCCGTCAAAACTTTGGAAGAGGAAGCGGCCGAACAGCAGCAAATGCAGAAATCTGGCGACGGCGAAAATCATCCACCGCTGCCGCAGCAAGATCCTGATCCTGCCATGCCCACTGGCCCGGCTCCATTGACCGCTGGCAGTCAATCGTCGGCTCCCATGGCAACCGGGGCTGGCTCCGGCCCTGTACCGATGTCTGGCGCTGTCACAGCTACGGCTGATTCAAACTCTCAAGTATGTAGTCTTAGTACTCTTAGGGTTGTTGGCAACAGTATACCTACTGGGCTACAGCTCCCAGATCCAAGAAAACGCTGTGATGATAACCACTTGTAATAGTGTGTTATAGGTTCTTTTTGAATACCACTGGAGATATCATTTTTATTTATAATCGGAGGACCTTTATTTTAACGCATTAGTTGAATTAAAAGTTAGTTTTTTATGAGATGAGAAATATATATATATATATATATATATATATATATATATCTGCATTGACAAGTTTCCGTTTTTCTAGCTTCAAATGCTAAAGACGTTGGAGGCGGCAGCGGCAACCAACATGCTGCAGGTGATCAATCAGTTGAAGGCGGCTCTGGGAGAGGCTGAGACGAAGCTTCATTCTCAGTCGGCGTCCTCCAAGTCTGATCAGCGGGAGTCGCGCACTTCCGTCAAGTCCAAATCCTCCTACTCGTCTGCAGTCAAAAGGGAACGAAAACAGGATCGCTCTGTCTCCAGGGATAAATTACCGAAGGTCGCTATGGATGTTGAGGTGCAGTCATTTATTTAGTTAGTTATTGCAATAAGTTGTTGGGGTTGAGGGCAGACATAAACCTGAGAACTAATTTGTTCAGTAATATATTATGTACCTGGCTTTAACGTTGACTTTAAATTGTTAAGATTGAAGTAATTTGTTTGCAGTGTAACTTATTTGGGACTCTTTGTTTTGAAGCATTCGTCACCGTTTTCCTGTTACGTTGGTTATGTACTAAATCACTAAGTAAATTATTTATGTATTCATTTATCCGGAAACCGCTGGGCTTATTCGAGTGGAGGGGGCATAAAGGACGTTCCTAGCAGAATTCGTCCCCCTCCCCCTCAAAGATCGCCCCCCCCAATCCCAGAGGGAGTCCGTTTTGCCCTTAAAATTTTCTCTGAAGGCCAAATATTCGAAACTTTTCTGCCTTCACCAAAGGAAATTTTGACGCAATTTTTGCTTTTTAGCTATATTATACTACTCTCTGCCTGATTTTGTGATACAAACCAACCTTTACAGTGGCTGCTAGGAAAACAGCGCTGTATTTTGCATACTTTAAAAAACCTCCCCTTCTCAGTTCCTGTTACCCGGACTTTGAGGAGACTCCCCAAGGACCAAGGAGTCCCTCCCTTCCCAAAAAATGCTAAGAATAAGCCCAGAACTACTGCCAATTTCTTGTTTACATATATATTCCTTTTCACATACATATTTGTATTATTGCCTAAGACAACAGTGTTGTGTTCTGATGAAGTATCAATTTTGATTTTTTGTGTAGATAATGTCTGTCCTTGAGAATATCTGCTTGTAACGACTTCTACTTTACTAAAGCTATTATATACTTTCAGAAGGAATTGGCTTTGCCCACTTTGCCTGATATTCCGTTGCCTCGATTTGATGAGATTGATGATACGGGCGCGGTCATTCCACCGCCCCCTCCTCCGAAGCGTAAGGTGGTCCCTGTATGTCCCAGTCCTCCTATACAGTCTCCGGTGGCTCCGGTTGGCCAACGGAAGATCGTTGACAGTAACCCTCCGCCGCCACCGCGAAAGCTGACAACTGGAAGCATGGAAGGGTTACTGGATGCGGGTAAGCAGCTAAAGCATTTGTACCCACTTGTGTACATACGTACCTGTGTAGTAGTAGTAGTAGATTGTAGTTTTCGCGTCACTAGCAACAATATTTACTTTGTACAGTAGTTTCAACTGCAAGGTGATAAGACAATTAGGTTTCTATTCCAACAAGGCTTGTATTCCTTTTCCCGAAATAAGGTAGGGGAAATTGCATACTTTTCAGTTATTTTTTTAAGTATGAACATAAATGCTGTTGTCTGTTACTTACTAGACCTCGAGTATTCCGACTGAGATGTGTTCTCTGTCTAACTTTTCCCCTTCTCTCCTGTTTCCACTTGCACGTATGTGCTTGAGGTCTTCTGTTATTCTTGCTATGAATTAAACGATAGTGTTGCGTTGAATTCAGCTAACAGTTGACTGCATGCAGAAGTCTCTGTCCTGTTTTAGGTGACGTCTCATCTGGTACTACTACTTCAGGCGTGGTGGTGACATCCACGGGTCCGCAGCATTACTTTGTCACGGTGGCAACCTATCGACCCGCCTTCCCAGTTGGCTCTAGTGCTGGTGGTCTGAGCAGTGGAGGCTCTGCTCCGACGCCGATCTTTGTTCCCGGATTTCCGCCAACGTTTTCGGGAGGCACGGCGGTGCCACCGCCTCCTCATACCATGGTTTCAATGGGAATGGAATCGACTGCGATCGCCACCACGACTGCGCCTCCTAAGAAGCGAAGTCGTTTCAGCGAAGGTCCTGTTTGTTAGACATTTTAATGTTGACATTATGAAAGGATGACTGAATTGTAACTGATATGAATGAAGTTAAAATGAAGCAGAAACACTTTTTGATGTTAAAGATGGAACGCCGCGCATGTTTTGATTTATTTGTGATGAGTATAACATGTTGATTGGCGTTGATGGTCTCCGTGTTGTTGACAAAATTGTTTTCGTAGTGACTCTTATTAAACTGTTGTGTTGTTTTCTGTTTAAGCGAAGTACTAGGCATGGGTTATGAATGCATTCTATATGCTCCGTAGGGGACGTTGCAAACAAATGTATCTGTGCGAATCTGCAACAGAAACAGTCAAGAATGATCATGGGGTAAATATATAAGTACTGAACGTGTTTCTAACTCCTAACCTAATGCCCTAATGCATGTGAAAAATTCGAAATTAGAGATCTTGTGAGTGACTCTGTCCAGTAGCAATCATTAAATGGATGACTGTTAGTTGCTGCGCATAGGGGCGGATCCAGTGATGAGGAGGGTTGCAATATGATCGGAGCGCTGGGCAGGACTGCCAGGGACTCCTCCTGAAAGACCGAGGTGGTGGTAGGATTGGGGCCAAGGTGCCGGGTGCGCAGTGCTGTTTGGGCCGGGCAATGGATAAAAACATGGAGAGTGTATTCTTCTGGGTGACCATAGTTTGGTCCAGGCCGGGCCGGAGAAGTAGCGATTCTGATACGATGTCGATATTGGGCCAGTAGATTGCAGTGCCCGTTGGCTGTCAATTGTGCCGACAGAACCACGCCTTTCCTTGTCGTTGCTTCTGCGGCGGTGATCACTGATCACCCTGGAGCGGCCATTGTAGATTTCCAGCTGGTCGTAGCTTTTCTGCAGTTCCAAGTCCAACGACTCAGTCAGGTATCATCGTTTTGATGGTTGATTTTTCCTTTGATAAATCGCTATTTTTGAGATTGTCAGACTTTCATATTTGACCTCAGCGACCAACTGGATGTACTAACCTGCACCATTTGTTTCCAAACATGACCTAAAGTCAGGAGTAATAATGGTCCGCAAATGGATAGTCCACCATTTTGTACGTTGTGTTGCCATAGCCTTATGTTATTTGCCAAAAAAAACGAATTTCCGAAATTTTGCTAAAAATTCAGAATTCTGCGCCAGAGAAATCCGGCAGAGCTAGCCAGGATCAATTGGTATCGTTCGAAATGTCTTGTCATAAGCTCTGATTTGTAGGAAATAGAATTTTTTATATTTTATTTTTATTAGAATTACAGATTTCAGAAAATGTCATCAAAGTTGCTGATCGCCAATTTCAGCGTTGCAAAACAGTCAAATTTGGCTGTTCTCAAACTTCAAAGATTAATTAAAACATTTTGAAGGCCTAAATTAAAATTCCGGTTCCTATAAATCACCTTTCTTGATCGCATTTGTAATATAAACTGGAAGTTGAACTGTTCCGTTTTGTCGTTGACGAGATTTCTCTGGCGCACGGAAAAAATCACCACTTTTTCCATTTCCAATGTTTAACATGCTGACATCAACTTTGAGGTAAAATTACTCGCAAACTGTAAGAGATCCTACTTTAATTTAAAAAACTCGTTAAAATATATCAATCGGACAACAAAATATGTGAAAGTGAGCAAAATCACGACCAAAATGAAAGCGCTAGGAAGAGCGGTCAGGACAAAGTCTTCTCTTGCCCTATCAATGTTATACGGTAGATAAACGGATATGTATAAATTAAAGGAGTGGGTCGTTAAAACCTCAGTTTAGTGGGTCGCGGGTCGTGTCGTCGCTGGTCGACGTCCGCGTGTAACAGGTACTCGCAAGTCCCGAAATTGTGACCCAATTCCAACTAAGTAAGTGCAAACTTCGGTTTTGCTTCAGTACACGGAACATAGTATACCTGATCTATACTACTGCTGCAAGTTAACGTTTGCAGCTCCAGTATAGTGCAACCTACTTTGGTTTTTGTAGCTTCAACTAAAGCACTATCATTGACACATTGAGTTCTGATTGAGAATGTGCCAGGTGGTCCGTTGCGAAAACTTAAAGTTGAAACCGAAGTTGTTTTAACCGTTGGGGTGTTTATTACTCTTTGAAGGGATGAAGCAATTTGATTTTTAGACCACCGCTACCCTCTATTGTACTGCTAACAACAGAACCGATGGTAACCGATGGTTTTTAGGAATTACGACCCGTGTTAGTAGACGGAATCTTAGAAGCAAATGAATCAAACTTTATTATTTAAGTTAATCGACCTCTGATAAACTAAAAAGGGCCACGCACTGATGTGCATTTACCCATTAATACTGCATATTTATTACGTCCACTGTTAAAGTTTTCTATGAAAAGTAGATCAGAAATTGGCCACCGGCAATTTGGTCAGTCTCTGTTTCTGTCTAAAATGTTAAAGTTTCACAAAAATAATGCGTATTGTTATCATTTTATAATGATTAGATTTATACGGTTCAGCTCTGTTAATTTGCGTCATCTAGACCGTAACAATGCGATACTGTAAGGAGTATTATATAAAGGGATTTCGGTGAGATTCAATTCAGTTGTGGCTCAGATAATTTCACGTGTCTGTCTCCTGTCTTCGAGTAGAACTCAGTAAGTTCGCCGTTTCAACGACAGTGTGTTTTGAAAGTGTACTTTCTGTGAAATTTTAAGAAAAACTTTAGCAGAGACCAGGAGAAATCCTGTAACTTCACAGGATATAGTTTTTTGTTTTCACTGAAGTTAGGTGGGTACAATTTGCCAGAATGAGAGGAGATCAATTGGAGTTATGCACTAGCAAGCAAATACGACCTGCGATAGGTTTTGTGTAATCGCTTATAATTAATGTATATATATACACTCGTGGTGCTATAAAGTATGTAAACTATATAAACTATGGGTAGTATGTAAACTGTAAAGTGTTGTGTGACAATTTTGTAGCAATGAGTACGAAACTTGCCGCCTCCATTTCCATGGCACTGAGTCTTGGAGCCATTCTGGGCTGCATGGTAGCGGTTTCAGTCATCTATTCTAAGATTTCTGTCATCACCTTGGAAATCCACTCGGACATGTCTGAGTTCAAGCTACTAGCCGACGATGTCCATCGAAATATCGTGAATACTGAGCCCAAATACCGAGCAGTGCGACAAGCACAGAAGCTTTGTAGTGAGTTAAGGTTTTGGTTGCTTCATTCAAATTTAAAATAATCGTATTCCACATTAAGTTACATAGGTGGATGAGGGCAGAGTTTTCGCCTAACTATTGCCTACTTTATCAAACAGGGCTTTTTAGCCAAACTAGTATATATACTTTATCAAACAGAGCGATGTAATAAATATTAATTGGCATGATAAAATTTAGCAGTAGTTAACAATTTTAAATATATATACTCTGAACAAAAAGAGTTTAGTTTAGACCTTGCTTCGCTTAACTTGGTTAGCTTAGCTTCCTGTTACAATTAACGAGCCTTAGAAGAATGCAATGATTCTTGTAACAATCCCGTCTATTATTCCCTCTCTGTGTTAAGAGATTAATCTTATTTTGCAGAATGCGATGACTTGAACCGATGTCCAGGTGGTCATCCCGGACCACCTGGTTTGCCTGGAGAGGACGGAGCTCCTGGGCTACCAGGTGTGGACGGCGCCCCAGGACAGCCTGGAAATGCACCTCCGGTTTCCCTTTCTGATGACGGCAGCTGCCGGGTATGCCCGGAGGGAGGTAGAGGTTCTCCTGGAGCTCCGGGCAATCCTGGAGCAAAGGTGTGTTGCCTACATTTCTTTAAACTATATGTGGTATATATTTGATAGGACATTGAGTTACGAGTGGACAAATCCAGATAAAATTCTCACTTAACTGTAAAGTGGACCTCTAGACGACAGCAATCAAGTTGCAAAATGCGGAAGCGAAATCTGAAAATATGATTATCAGATTTGGAAAAAAACACACCATATAGTTAGTGCCAGCCAGTCCCTCCATAACGCATCGTTGCTAGTGCTTTGAATTCATTCTGCTAAGTATATACATTTTGTAGGTTAATATTTTAGGTTAGTTTTTTATTTTATTATAAACTAATCTCAAAAATTATTATTTCAGTTTAATTGTTCAGTAAGAAAATGTTAAATGTTTAGGTACAATTAATGATTATATAATACATATCATATGCAAGATCTACTTTAAGACTAGCTGCTGATTTAAAGCTTTTGTTCTTTCTTTCTAGGGACCTCCCGGTGGAATCGGAGGGAGTGGTCGCGACGGCATGCCTGGTTCTGAAGGTCCCCCTGGTCCGGGCGGTGACTCAGGACAACCTGGTCCCATCGGGAAGCTTGGCGCCAAAGGCATTCCTGGAAAACCGGGATATAGAGGAATCAAAGGAGAACCCGGACCCAGAGGTAACAGTCGTTCAGATTCTATGAACGGCCTAGTATTAAGTTAACTTTCTGGGCATTCTTGTGTAAACTGGTGATACGTCTTAGTGGAAATTGGTCGGCCCTTCTCAGCTCATTTTCGTGGGTGATTGCTGTTTTGAATCAATTATAAGCTGTAATCAGCGTTCCACGGAAATCCGTGAAACAAAGGGTGTGTGATAGGTGGAGCAAGACACCGAACACTTCCAATTTCTAATGCATTAAGCTTGCAGTATGAACTAAACATTAAAGACGAAATCTCCGGGGTCTCAAAGCCCAAATAGTATTTAATTTCTCGAAAACGCCTGTTTTTGCAAGATGTCAGCGTTGATGTTTATACACACGCTGAGAAGCTCCCAAGATTTCTGCATTGATATTTCCAAAGTTTGCAGGCTTAGTTAATACATTCGGAAGTGTTCAGCGTCTCCCTATCAGAAACTCAGTGAAACCGTGAAACTAACTAAACTGTTTAGTGTTTACATTTTCTAACAACTAGAGCTATTTATTGATACAGTCATTCTGCGGTATGCGATGCGTATATACTAATTGTAACAGACTTTCATACTTTTTCACTTTCTACACAAAGAATTTTTACTTTTACTTGCTTGTTTTATTTATTTAGGTCCTTCTGGTCCCCGTGGTCCGCCTGGCATGGCCGGCCGCAACGGCGAACCTGGTACGCCCGGTCCGGCCGGGAATGCAGGTGAACCCGGCATCGACGGAATCCCGGGAATTCCCGGAAATCAAGGTCCTCCTGGCCCACAGGGTCCACCCGGAGCTCCTGGGAAAGATGCCCAATATTGTGCCTGTCCTCGGCGTTCCTCCATGTCCAAACGAGTATTCATGGCGTCTAAAGCGAAATATTAGTTGCCTTAAAGCCAAAGCTGATACCAAAAATTAACTGGGGTATTTGGGGTGCATGTTGTTATCTCGGGCTGCTTTTAATGTTTTACAGTTGAATTGTTGCTGCATAGTGCATTGTAATGCCAGTTTCTAGTTAATAAAAGAGCCAGTTTAGTTTATCCAAGAGTTTATAATACCAAGAGGGTGCATTCACAGTCGCGAACGCAGAGAGACGTGCGTCGACGCCTCAGATTGTAACATGCCGTTTTAATTTAAAAATAATTATAGCGTATTCATGGAGCTGGGGCCGGTACTAATTTTAGAAACCGGTTCCGGTTCCGGTTCTAGGGTACCGGTTCCGGTCCCGGTTCCTTCCCAGTTCCAAGTACAAAATTTGTAGTTACACGTTTAGCATTATTTAACATTTGTTACAGTATATAGCAGGGATTATACAATCGAAATGACAAAGCAATACTGCAAAGCAAGTAGAATAAAACAATAATAAACAATTGCTTTGAAGTTTATAGTAATTTCGGAAGTTTTTGGCTTAGTTTGTTTGCTCAGATATGCTACTACTACATATGCATAGGGGACATAAAAATTTTCTTTCTTCATGTCGTGCAGTGCAAAATGTATCGACAATCAATAATAATAATAATAATAATACTGTGTTTCTGAATATAAAGGCAGCGACTTCTGCGTTCAACAGAAGAAAATATCGAGATGTGGGAATTGAGATTTACTGGAAATAAAATTTTATTTTAGATAATTTTTTTAATTTCCTTAAGACTAGACTACAGCACCTCTCAAGAAGTAATGGTTTCAAAAAATTTAAATTTAATTAAAATATGCAAACGTATATTGATAGCCATATCGAAATGAAAGAGAAGCATATTATGTTAAAGTTTGTATTTTACGAGGAAATATATGTAAACAGAAACTTCATTGCACAAAAATCGCTAATACTACTGCAGATGGCTCGGTCTTCAGGCCAGTTATATAAACTTTTCGTTTTCTATATTTGAACTTCGATCGACTTTTGTTTCAGAAGCAGTTAATATTTGGAAAATACGCAGTAGCAATTTTCAAAGATTTCTACTGTGTAAAAACTTATTTTTCTCTCTTAATATTGTTACCACTTTCTGTTTCCCAATTTTTGAGAAAATAGAAATTCTAAATACATCTCTGCGAGCTTAAATTCTTAACTAAGGTGAAATCATCAAATGTGTAAGCTTGTTCAAGCTTTCATTCGACATTATATCGCTCACATGCGAAGGAAAGCGTCCATGTTCCTTCAATTACATACTGTTTGGAATTAGAAAACAAAATTATAAAAAATTCGTTGAATACATTTTGTAGATTTACTTCACAAAATTTGAAATACAAAAGGCATGAAGACGAAAAATACGAACTTCCAGAACAGGGGACGTCTGTCAGTGGACTTGTCCTTCATTCTAGTTTGCGCCCAAATAGGAATGAAAGTAGCCAAATTTCTGCATTCGTGCTTATATTTGCGCAGAAATACAACAGACACAAATTCTCGCAGCTCTGCCTGTATTGTCTATTGTCTATTTCCTACTTTTTGGTGCAGCTTGAACTTTCACTTGTGAAACATGTCCGCGAGCGATTGTGTTTTAAGCAGACTCTGCCTTTTTTCCTATTTCCTACTTTCTGCACTCAGTTCGTATTGCAGTTCAGAATTAGATGTCACATGACGCAATAAAACCCAATCGACTAATGCTGCAGCTCCACAGTAGCTATATATATTTCTCAAATTCTCAACAATTTGTGAGAATGCTAGGCTGTCAGCGGAAGAAAATTTAATTGAAATTAGATGAAACCATATGTAAAATAAATAATTATAAAGATTTATGTAAATGTTGTTCATTAAATTATTCGGTAAATTCTCTGAACAAGATTTTGAGGAAATTGAAATAAATTGAATTGAATATAAAAATTGAATGGAAGATGGATGAACCATTATGCATTATTTATTGCAGCGCAAAAGTGATTCATTTAGTTTCTTTCTAAGGATGATGGTAAGAGTCCATAATAATTCTTTTATATATAGAGTATGCGCTGTCGTTCTGGTCGACCCCCCCAAACGGGGAACATTCGCGTATTGTGGTCGGAGCACCGTTAAGCAATGTCAAGAAGAGAAGGCCTCTAGTGGCTTAAATTTTTTAAATTTCTTCTCTTCTTTTTTCTTAAACTCTTCTTCTTAAATAATTATGGACTCTTGATTGGACAGACTAATCTAAAAGTTCGATTAAATTCTGTTTAGTGACTATTTTGTAAACTTTGTTTCCTGATTTAGTATGTTTTGAAATTGCATAAAGCTCTTTCCAACTCCCCAAATTTAGTTATAGCGTTTCAAAGAATCACCACAAAAGCATAAAAGCATAGCACAAAAGGATATCATCACCTTAAAATACATCAATTTTTGTGCTCAGACTTACACAAGCAGCAATTTTTATGTGCGGGTACGTGTGGGCAAGATTACAACTGTGCGGGTACCTGCGGGCCGGATTATGTGTGTGCGGGCCGCGGTCACGAAGTGCGAGCTGCAGGCCGGGCGCGGGCCAGAAAAATCGGCCCGCATACAACTCTAGGTCAACCAATCCCATAACGCACAGAATACAGGTTTCTTTTCTAAAACGGCAAAAAACAATTGCAGGTTTTTTAATAATATCAGGAACGGGGGATTGATGATTTCAACCCCAAGAACCCCCATGAAAATAAAAGCTCCAAGGAAAACAAGTGCTAGATCAGAACGCATCAAAAAGTGAGTTTTCTTTTGACATGGGCCTATGAGATATCATATAGTATATATTCTATTCGCGTGACTTTGTTTACGTCTAATTTTGGAAATTTTCAGCCTGAACTAGCACGTTTCCTGCTCTTTCCGGATGATATAAAAATGTAATCTGCAACAACTTTTATATCATTAAAGAGCAGAACAAGTGACCCCTAAAAGGGGAAAAATTCCTTCCGTTGTGTGTGCGGATCATCTTGCCACTACAACACATATCTTGAACCAAGAATATATAATAGCAAGAGTGGGAAGCTTGGCCCTTCCTAATGGAAATGGTCTGCGAGATGCTCGGCACATTAAGGCAATTAAGGCATTAAATCTCGGGGGGGGGGCGGGTACCGCTTACCGTTGTTCAACATATGTTTATATGCGCTTGAACTAAAACGCATCTGCTTGGCTAATCACCTACCTTATGTCAAATTTACGTGTGTAGGCGGACCACCCCCGAGATCAGGGGGGGGGTTCCGCTTAAGCTGGACCCCCCCAAGGTCTCGGGGGGAGGGGTCCGTTTATAAACGTAAATTTGACAAAAGGTATGGGATTAGCCACTCACATGCGTTTTAGTTCAAAAGCATATAAACCATCTTGAACAACGGTAAGCTGTGCCCTCCCCGAGATTTCGGCCTTAATGTGCTGAGTATCTCGCAGGCCTTTCCATTAGGAAAGGCTAAGCTTCTCACTCTTCCTATTATATACTCTTGCTTGAACCTGTTTATGCATTGCAGTATGCTGAAACCCTGAAGTCCTTAAGTCTAGCCTCTGACACAGCCTATACCTTAGCCAAACTGAAATGATTGCGAGAATACTACACTTTATCCTATGTTGTTTAACCATCCTTTTTGATGTTCGGCAATGACCGAAATCTCGATAGTGAGCTGACTACTTCGCCAAGTTGACCCACACCCTCGAGGATCACGCAATGCACATTATATAATTTGACGTAAAGTGCTGGTGATAAAGTGCTGCTGATAAGCTGATCCCAAGCAGCTCCTGGTCCGCTTTCCACGCTGCTCTCTTACACGTTTCAATGCCATCTGAAATTCAGTCTGCTAAATCTAATTTGCATAATCACGGCTTTCTTTCTATGTTCACAGAAATCTGAAACTGCCATGGGGGAGCTCTGACAAAAGGTTACCTTAACATCAAATTGCAAATCTTGCAGGTTCAGATTTAAAAAAAACATAAGAATAAGCGGGTGAAAATAAAATGGGAGTCGATTACAAACAGCAAAAAATTGTCGCATCACTCGGCCAGTTGGCTCAAAGTAGCCTTCAAATAGTACACCCCCTATCCAAAAAAACTTTCGCAGCTAGATCTACGTGCTAAACATAGTGAGCGATTCATACCATACTTAGAATTTTACACTATTGTAGGGTTGACCCATTACAAAGATTCCGCCTCCGGCGGAATAAAAATGCTACCGAGTTGTAGTATTAGTTTTTCAAGACTCGCGTTCCTGTTCCTGAAATTAGACCCCTGTTCCTGATGCTGTTCCTGAAAATAAACCCCATTCCTGTTCCTGTTCCTGGTTTCAGACCTTTGTTCCTATTCCTGTTCCTGTTCCTGTTCCTGTTCCTGGTTTTAGACACCACCATATAATGGTTCATCCATCTTCCATTCAATTTTTATATTCAATTCATTTCAATTTCCTCAATCTTGTTCAGAGAATTTACCGAATAATTTAATGAACAACATTTACATAAATCTTTATAATTATTTATTTTACATATTGTTTCATCTAATTTCAATTAAATTTTCTAAGTTTCCGCTGACAGCCTAGCATTCTCACAAATTGTTGAGAATTCGAGAAATATATATAGCTACTGTGGAGCTGCAGCATTAGTCGATTGGGTTTTATTGCGTCATGTGACATCTAATTCTGAACTGCAATACGAACTGAATGCAGAAAGTAGGAAATAGGAAAAAAGGCAGAGTCTGCTTTAAACACAATCGCTCGCGGACATGTTTCACAAGTGAAAGTTCTAGCTGCACCAAAAAGTAGGAAATAGACAATAGACAATCGGCAGAGCTGCGAGAATTTGTGTCTGTTGTATTTCTGCGCAAATATAAGCACGAATGCAGAAATTTGGCTACTTTCATTCCTATTTGGGCGCAAACTAGTATGAAGGACAAGTCCACTGACAGAAAGCGTCCCTCATGAATTAGAAAACATAAATTACGCCGCAACTTGTCCCGAAAGCAATGACGAAAAATATGAATTTCAAAAATGAAGAGGGAGTCGTTTGTGTGCTGTGGTTAGGTCTGAATACAAACAAAAATTAGGTGTAGAATAGTTGCGCATACACCACGTTAGGGTTCGCGAATGCAAGTGGACCAGTTAGCCCTAGATTCTGGCTAGCCATGTTGAGAGGCTGGCCATGTTAAATTACAATAAAGCAATACAGGTTCGTGATTTTTTCAAGCATGTTATAATTTAACTTATAACTAAGGAGAAGGGACAATAAACTAATGTTGATTCAATTAAACATTTGAAATTTATCTGAAATATCAAACATCAGCCTCAGCATTCAGCAAGCTTCAAACTATTAAAAGGGCAAGCGAGAAGTTTGTCTCACTTAAAGAAGGAGCTGAATTTGTTCCATTTCCAACTTAGGCTCTAAATTTTAGTTTCATACTTCAGTTTCAACTCGTAAGTTCAGTTTCAGATTGTATATAATTCGTAAGTCACATCACATGTTAGTTATACCCTCATTACAGGTCAAAATTTGCACAGTTTCAGTTGAAACATGTAGAAGCTCAAAGTAGATTTAGTACCTAATTTAGGTTGCAGCTTCAGTCACTAGCCTGAATAGTATGAATAAGTAAAAATACAACGTGAATGGCAACTACAAAATCTAGCTTTAGGAAATTGTAAAATATTTTTGCAAAAAATTAATTTAATTCAAGTCCGATCTTTAAGCATAGAACCGGCCGGTTCCAAAAGCCACCGGTTCCAGTTCCGGTTCCGGTTCCGGTTCCGGTTCCGGTTCTAAAAATCCGTCCGGTTCGGTTCCGGTTCCGGTCCCGGTTCCGGTTCCAACCGGTTCTAGTGGAACCGGCCCCAGCTCTCATGCTCACGGACGCATGCAGACGCTTACGTTCGCGCATCGACGCGCGTCTGCTTGCGTCTGGAACTATGCTATAAACTTTAGGAACTTTACTATAAACTCTTGGTTTATCTGATGTAGCAGCAGTCGAAAATATAGGAATGACCGATGATCGCGTTAGCGTTTTGATTGAAAAATATTCTTCGGGAAAATAAAGGCAAAACTTTCATCCACCTCGATTCTTGGTTCCCGCTCAAGAACAAAAGGCTTCTCCTATTTCTTCCTCCTTCTTTCTTTCCTTTTTCTTTTCGACAACTTAGAAAAAAGCAAAGAAAATCAGTTGAGTAATAAAGTGAAGTTGAAACTACTTTTCGACTGGTGGGCGCAGATCGAGTTAAATTTCACTATTTTATAGCCTTGCTCAAGAGTGCATAATTGCATAGGAAGATATAACATAAGAGAATTATGGACTCTTGCTAGCACTCTTGAAATGTACGTTCTTAAATCTGTTAACCAAAGTGGCCTAGTGTAGATAGCAACGTGCTACAGAAAGCCGGCAATTTGCACCCTCTCCCAGAAATTTATGATTTCTAAATTAAGTTTTTGAAATGATAATTTATCTGCGTGAACCAGCTACAATATCTGGAAGTTTGCATAAATTGCAAAGAATAAGAAGTTAATAAATTTATAAAAAAATAAAAATTTGATAGAAAATTCCCTGGCTTGAAGCAGACCTGCCTTATATACTTATATAAGCTACCACATGACATGCCCATTAGGGTCCAAGCATTCGATTTCCCAGACAAGGCGCTCGATTTGTTGGAGTGCTTGCTGTTGTGCAAATCATTTTCATTCTAAGCAAGACCGAGGTTCAACCAAAATTTCAAGTCCAGCCCAGAATTTCGCGAATACGCAAAGCGGCGAAACAAATCTTGTCTGCTTAAACCGACTCGTCAATGCCTGCATACTGCAACGGCAAAACATTTGGATAGGTAGGATTTCGCTGGTTTCCATAGCCTGAGCCTCAGTTTGACGTTGTGTGTCAAGGGTGTCAAGGGAGCCAACCGCCATCCTATTCCTACACGCAAATATAGAACAACAGGCTTATTTTCGTAAGGCCTATGGTCTATTTCCTATTTTTGCTTGACGAATATTTTCATGTTTCGTATATTTCAAAATTTCGCCTAAGCTAACAATAGGAAATAGGAAATAGGCTAACTTCGGTAAGAAGATAAAAGAATGCCGCCTGACCAATCGCCTCACTGCTCGTATACTGATTGGTTTTGCTATCTAAGCTGTTAGACGTTTGAATAAAACTGAAATCGCAATGAATTAACAAGTGTAAGTAATACTGTAATGAGCAATACAATTAGCTGATTAATTAATTAGCTAACTAATATAATTTTTATTGTGCTTTATTTAACTGTCCCATATTCAAAAGCACATTATAAGTAATTTCTATATTGCTATATTGATATACAAGTCTTTGTTTAACGACATGAACTTTAACAACAAAATGACAAACGTTTATGTGCTCACTTCCTCATAATTTGTTCTCAGACAGTGAAGCATGATCAATTTTCGGCGGAAATTTGAAATATTTTAAAACGTACTTGTCTCGTTAACCCCCCCCAGTACTCAAAATCCTTAAAACTTGACCAAATGAGCTAAAATTTGGTGTGGGTATGTTTTCGACCACGCTGAGTTCAAATATCGCAAAATTTTTCGATTTCGCGAAATTCGAAATTTTTCGATTTCTAAGGGGGGACCAAGGAAAACCGAAAAATTTTTTGTCTTCGATTTTGCTGAAAAGATGTATATAGGGGTTTTCGGGGTCGTAGAACACGAATCTGAATTCCGTTTTTCGATTCAGCTTTCCGTTCGCTCAGTATAAGCTAAAGTTTTAAGCTTAGGATGTAAGCTTATACTGAGCGAACATATATTTGTAATACGCAAAAATTCTAAGGAATGTAATGTGCAACAATTTTTATATCATTGGAAAGAGCAGAAAAAATGCTACAAAGTTGTCGATTTAGTTTTTTAATTGCATTAACCTAATTAAAGTTATAATTAATTAATTAAAATAACTAATAAATTACCTACCATAAGCCTTAGGCTAAAGGGCCAATCAGCGAGCAGACACACGCTTATATGAAAGCGTGTAATTAGTGCTAAGTGGGACCCCCCCCCGACACTTTCGGGGGAGGTCCCGAGTTAGTGAACCGAGCATACCTAGCATGATTTGTACATGCTACTGTAAGAGTTTCTTACTCTTATATTATGTACTCTTGCCTTCACCAGATTAGCGGAAGGTTATACAGTATTTCTTAGGCAATGCATGGTGCATTGGCCCTTACCCAATCCATTCTTGCCATGTTGGGTAGTGAAAGTCTTCTTAAAGTTTTTGTAAGCTAGAACTACATGAGAGTGCACTGAACTTGAAATTAATGACAGTTGAGATAGACTGCCAGCTAGAGCTACAATTGAGTATTAATTAGTAGCTAAATAACTTGATTTTATTATTGTGCCTTCTGAAAAGCGTTGAAATGGCTCGAATCTCTATTCCAGCCTGGAATCTCTAAAAACAGCTAGCAGCTAATACAGTTAGTAGACGGCTAATACACAACAGGATTATTCAACACCGCAAATAGCTCGCACCAGTAATAAAATTTTCCTTTCGTTAGCCAAAAATTTTTAAATTTTTGCCGAAACTTCAACTTTGACGAGTAATTCCCTTAGATGCAGATAAGATACAAACATCTAGTATTTTTCTGCAGGTAGGGACATATGTGCCAAATCAAACTGGCAAATGGCAGCTTTAAAAGCTTGGGCCTAGCAGTCAGTAGAAATTTTTAATTAATAGACGGGGTAAATCTTTAGTAGCCCCCTTAAGGGGGAGATGCTGGTATCGTTTTGTGCAGTGCTTTTGTGCGTATTTTTTGAAACGCCATAACTTTCGCAATTTTGTGAGTTGGAAAGAGCTTTATACATCATTTTAAAGCTTATAATTTGCAGATTCTCATGAGAGCACGAAACTAGTAAAAATCCGGAAAAAATAGCTAAAATTTTCTGACATACTGACATCTCACAGGCTGAATATAGACCAAAAATTTTTGAACATCGATTTCTCAAAACTGTGGAATCGGCCAAAATTTTTTCTTGTGCTGTCCTATAAAGGACATGTGGGCCGAGGGACATTTTTTTGGATTTGGCTCAGCAGGTCTTAACAGTCAAGAAAATCCATTAAATGTGCGATGACACGAAATTTCGCAACTTTGCATTGAGTTTTCTCGCAACTGGAGACGTTTTAGCTCAAACCAAGAAAAATGTCCCTCCGCAATAGTGCGAATTCTCATTCTGCCAAAAATCACTCGAATCCATTGGGTAGTTTTTGAGAAATCGATGTTCAAAACAAAATAATCGCAGTTTTGCCAAAATGGTTTTTCGGCCAAATCTCTAGCTTAGAGCAACAAACTCCGGCTAATAGGCATTGATAAAATGTGCAATGAGACTGTGTATCGATCGAGTATAAATAAACCAAAATTGTCCGTACGATTTGGCAGTAATTTTGAAAAAACTGATTTTCTCGAAAACGGCCATTTTTGGACCCCAAAAATCGTTTTTTGCTTATACTGATTTAACCACTAGAGATAGCTCAAAAGTTGTAAAAGCAAAAATGTTCATTTTTGTGCCCTCTTTCCAGCCATACCAACCAATCTGGTGTCTCGACTATGTGCTGAGAGAATAATGGCAAAAACCAGAAATTTCTTATCTTTGCAACTAAAAATGCGGGACTGGTCCCAGAATGTTAAAGAGCACCGAAATAGTATATTTGAAAAGTTTCATCCACTTTCATAAAGAATTAAAGCCTATAGGGTCAAATTTACACAAAGCGATACCAGCACCTTAAGGTGGTAATTCCTTTTTAGCATTCTAATACTCTCTCTTATAATACTTTAATATTCTAATACTATTCTAATACTCTAATAATCCCGCTTCAAAAACTTTAACCTCTCGGTTTAGGGTCGTTTTTGCCGATTTTTGACATTTAGTCAGTAGCTGCATAGCTATGATTATATTCACTCGACATTCGAAAGATCTTGTGGAGCTCTACATTTATGCTTTTTGAAGCACCTTCTAGCTTTTATCTATAGTGAGATATAACTGATTTTTTATTTTGGCTTTGAAAACTTGTCGTTATTATAGAAATCAAATAATCCGCCATTTCTTGAGCTACGCAAGCCGTAAAATTAAACAAGGGTTTTAGTTTGAAGGTCTATTATTCGTGGCGTTGTAATATTCCAAATGCAGTTCCCCTACGCTGCTATCACAGAAAATGTAGTTTTTGCAAAAACATGACCAAATTTTTTCTAGCAATTGTGGAGCATTTACTATGCAAGCTAGATAGTTGCATCTTACTAGACGTATTTTACTCAAAAATACCCAGGGAATCTTGTTAGTTGCCACGATTGCTGCTTGCTAGCTAAAGATTGGGAAAAGTAGGCAAAATCCCGGTTGCGCATTTCTTTTTAGAAGGCACAATAGTAAAGTTAAGTTATTTAGCTACCAATTAATACTCAATTGTAGCTCTAGTTGGCAGTCTATCTCCACTGTCATTAATTTCAAGTTCAGTGTACTCTCATGTAGTTCTAGCTTAAGAAGACTTTCACTACCCAACATGGTAAGAATGGATTGAGTAAGGGCCAATGCACCATGCATTGCCTAAGAAAAACTGTATAACCTTCCGCTAATCTGGTGAAGGTAAATGCTAACTTGCAACCAACCTTCAATTTAATACTTCTATTTGAATTTATAATCCAATTATTGATTCCATTTACATTTTAAAATATTTCAAATTTCCGCCGAAAATTGATCATGCTTCACTGTCTGAGAACAAATTATGAGGAAGTGCGCACATAAACGTTTGTCATTTTGTTGTTAAAGTTCATGTCGTTAAACAAAGACTTGTATATCAATATAGCAATATAGAAATTACTTATAATGTGCTTTTGAATATGGGACAGTTAAATAAAGCACAATAAAAATTATATTATTTAGCTAATTAATTAATCAGCTATTTGTATTGCTCATTACAGTATTACTTACACTTGTATTACTTCATTGCGATTTCAGTTTTATTCAAACGTCTAACAGCTTAGATAGCAAAACCAATCAGTATACGAGCAGTGAGGCGATTGGTCAGGCGGCATTCTTTTATCTTCTTACCGAAGTTAGCCTATTTCCCATTTCCTATTGTTAGCTTAGGCGAAATTTTGAAATATACGAAACATGAAAATATTCGTCAAGCAAAAATAGGAAATAGACCATAGGCCTTACGAAAATAAGCCTGTTGTTCGATATTTGCGTGTAGGAATAGGATGGCGGTTGGCTCCCTTGACACAGATTCCATCACTTTCCGGAAAATACTCGTCAATACGGGGGACTAGTCTGCTCTGCTGATGACGGTGAGAGGTGGTTACCCGGTGCCGGTACAAAGGCGGAAACGTCGTTTCCATGTAAAAGCCTATACGATTCTAGAAATTATGTATAAGGTGGAGTTGAGCAACGTGACTCATAATCCTGCACAGATGGGCGTGGCAGAATCACCGACCGACAGCCCACCTTAGGCTATTGTTAGCAACAAAAACAAGATTAACCTAAAAGCAATACCATAAGCTTCGTCCTAACTAATAGGATCCTACAGATTTTATTAGGTAGGTGTTTTCAGTTACACCAGTTTTTGACTGCGCACTGTACTGTATATACTGTAATAAGTTATAATAATCACTGAGACTTAGTTGTGCTATAATGATGTATGTGACTCGATAAGTAGAGTTCTACAAATAAGATTTCTGTCGGTGACAGATTTTGCTAAGGAGATTAGCTGTAGGGGCGGCCAGCAAAAGCTAGAACATGTCCATCGTCCATGACGTTTAATTTGTTGTACAGATTATGCCTGCGAAAGACGCCATCTAATGGACCCTAAACCGTTTAGACTTAAAGCTAAGTCGTCGCCCACCGCTCGGTACAGTGTTCCTGACAGTTCTGGAGGACTCCATTAGGCCCTATAAAATAGGCTTAGTCTTCAGAATCTCTGTTAGTTAATCGCTGAAACAGCGAGCTGTAAGCAACTCTTGCTACTTAATCTTTGCTCGTGTACGATGACTTCTGTGTTGGCTATCTCTGCGCTTCTGTTAAGCGCCTGCATCGCTGGAGGATTATCTTTGCCGATTCCTAGTCAAACGCCAGCGATCTTCCGAGCAATCGATCCTAGAGTATGATTTTTTAAATTTTTAGTGTATCTTATTTTCTAAAGAAAGTTGCTCCGTAGCAGCTTTTCCAAACTTCCTTTTCTGGGCGGTTTGCAGTCACATGAGGTGCTTTGGGACACTGAGCAAATGTAATTAACTAACCGCGGTTAGTTAATTAGCATCAATTGATGATTGTAGAACTGTAAACATTAAAAGCACAACGTGAAGGCGAAGCAACAGGAGAACCAATTACTTTCATCAGTTTTTTCATCACACAAAATGTTATTAGTCTGAATTTTATTTTCATAGTTTCTTCACCAAAATTCTGCACATTGGTAAAGCAATCCTATCCTAGGGCCTTTTCTCGAAAAAGTAGAATAGAGTTGAGCTGAGTTAAGGGGGGGTCGCCGGGTACCAAATTTTATAGTCACCGATTTCGCTCATTTTCGGGTGTAATATACCCCCATATGTGTCCAAAAAACAAGACACATTTTTTAGAGTTCAGGTCCTATTGAGTTAAGAGATTTTGCAGTTCAAATCCCTACAATTTAGTATTTACGCCACTATGCCTCGCTAAGGGCTTCGAAGACGTGTACACATAGGATGACAAAAGACTACGGTATGGTCAATACATCAAATTGAAGCCTCTATCTTGGGATATTTATTGCTGTGCAAGTGACAATGATACGTCAAGCAACGAGCGAGAAACGGCGTTTGAACCATTTGATCAAGCTCCTTTCGACTATTATTTACTTCAAACTTTAATGCGGCTTAACTTTCCCATACTGCTTTGTAGAGACTTGGTGCAAGAAGATAAAATGTTCAGGACATCGAGAGCTTCAATTTGATATAAAATTTGGCTGTATTTGAAAAATTTGAAAATTTGCGATTTCTTGACTCGAGGCCTCCGTCATCGGACTAAGGCATGCATCCACAGTTAAACACCAGCAATTGCAGTTAAATTTAGCGCACATCTTCCTTTCATATGTGCAAACTGGCACACCGAATTTGGTTGGAATAGCTCGGCTTTCACCCGACTTATGGACCATTATATCCAAAAATTGAGAAAATGACGTATTTTGAGGCAAAAACGCCAACGCGGTAACCAAAAGTATGAACTATCCACAAGTAGCAGCATGGATTTTGCGTATGGAAATTGAACCTCTATTTGTGTACTGTGTTAATATCTATACACGAAATCTGTGCAGTAAACGGTTAGTTCAGGCCACGACGAAACATTTCTTTGGTGACGTTTTTGTAAGTCAAATTTGTGCAAAAACCGGCTTCACCCAACTTTGAAAATTTTTAGAAAATCGCTGAGCTAACACAAAAATACCTCATATAGATATTAACACGCTACACGTCCAGATTAACATTTTGCCCAGCTCTAGCTCGTTTTCTCTTGCACAGCGCTCAAACTTTTGGTTACCGCGAAATTTTCCTAACTTTTTCATTTTCCTATATGTAGGTAACACATGCCGGGGCCACCTTTGGAGGACTATTGTGAATGATAGGGAAAGTTTTGCAACAAACGCAACTGACTTGTTTTGGGGACCCATGGGGACTACAAAATATATGAAAATGAGAAAAATCGGAAATGGTCGAAAATTCGCGACCCCCCCCCCTTAAGAACTCATTTAACACCTCTTAGATCTTTCGCGAAAAAACCCTTGGCACTGACAGATTTGCGTCATACTGATTTAGGATTTGAACGAAACAACCTATCCGCTATTTCTTGTCCAGGGTCCGATGTTATCAACGCCTGAACCCGAGTTAAATTGCTAACCCACGTTTACTTGGCTATCTTCAACACGTGAGCTTAAACCGGGTTAGCGACTTAACCCGGGTTTGGGCATTGAAAACATCGGTCCCTGTGAAGAAGTGCACAGGCAGGTGGACCCAAATCAGTTGGGGAAGGGAAGGGGAAGGGAAAAGGAATCGTCTTGCAAGATATGTTCTTTGCTGCTACATACATAGATGGTAGTAGAGCAGAGCCACAACACACTCATATATTCGTGTCATTTCTTGTTATACTTTGCGTTGGGAAGACAATTCTTTTTCTGACAATTCTGACAAACGAAAGTTCTATTTTAAAACCTAAATTCTGACTAATGAAATTCTGGCATATGAAATTCTGACTACTGAAGATAAAGCGACAGAACGGTTCAGATAGAACCAAACCAACTACGTACCTTAAACATTTCACTGGAAGAGTTAAATTTATAGTTTCTCTCTGCGATACCGGTTTCAACGATCTCCAAATAAGCATTACTTTTCGAGGATAATACAGAATAGAGAACTAAGGCCTCAGACTGGAATAAAGTGGCAAAAACGCATCCAACCAAGCGTGCTTTAACTTATTCAATTTATTTATTTTCTAATTTATTTCAATGATTTTTGGTTGGTACCCAGCATTGTTTATTTAGACGGGAGAGCAGGCCTGGATTACGGACATCTACCGCAACTACAATGACAAAGTTAAGAAGAGGGATTATTTCACGGATTGTGCCTATGGTCCGGCTGCCTGTGGATGGTGAAAGAATCCGATTAGCACTGAAGATCCAAGCGAATAAGATCACTTCCTCTCTCCTTTCGTAAACACGTTGTTGAGTCATGTACCTGTTAAACAAGCCTATACTTTGCTGTTTCTGTAAATAAATGGAATTATTGAAACCATGAATAAATTCTTATATATCATATGGTGTTCAGTTTCCTAGGCAATGTTAATTGCCAATTCTTGGAATGTTTTGCGGACTTTTTTCAATTAAATTAATAAAGAAATGGGTTGATTTTTTTCCTGACATAGGAATGACAGAGGGAAATAACTCGCTGGCATATTAATGTTGGCAGGGTGGTGTTACAACTTCCTCCTTTTATGCTTTTCGAGTCTTTTTCTCAACTTTCAGACAATCACCATCCAAAAATTTTAATAAAGTAAGCTTTAGTGAACGAGTAAGAGTAGTGTTTATGATTCAGCATCTACCATACGAACAAGTTTTTCGAGTAGAGTACTTTTGAAGACTGTCGGCAATTTTCCGTTTAAAAATAGACGCGGCGATCTCTCTGCATTCCTAAAAATTCTTTATTGTGGATAGTTAGTTATTTCTATTTGCTAGAAAGTGATTAACCTGTATCTCATAAAGTAATCCTTCCCGTACTACGGTGATTGTTGCTCCTTACCAAAGCCCAAAACAAAATCGCAGAAAAACACTTCGTGTGTGCGTTGCTTTCTTTTGTTAACAACCCGCGACTAAATCAAGCATAAATTTCTTTGCATCAACGTCCAGTCAGCTTTCGTCCAGTCCGGTCTGTTAGCTACTTCACCCTCACTGTGGACTTCGCCTGCTGGCTTCTCTCAGAAGTTCAACTACTTAAGTTAGCGCATACTACATGTTAAAGTAGCACACATCTCTACTGTTACTTTGTTTCTGAATATTAGTGTATACACGCCACGCGGTGGCTGAGGGCGTTGAGGCCGCCGCTTAAAAATTAAACATAAATCTGAAAGTGTAAGGAATATGCAGCTCAATTTGTCCGTACTGGACACAACGTATAGAAAGTCCAAAACAAGTATTCCACTAGATTTAAGATGATTTCCAAGATTTCCTCAATTTCCTCAAGATGATAATATATACATCTCACATTTATAAAAATTGTGCTTAGCTTACGTATCAGAAATATCGTTTTGGTGAGGTTGTTGAGGTGTTCAATATTTGCCATCATGCTTCTTATATTCTGAAATTGAATCGAATCTGAATTAAAGTTTCCGTGGGCATGTGATACTTCTCGCTAATTAAACATATGTACCCTGGGAAGTTTGGAAGAATTGCCTAAGAACATGATTTAATCCCTAAAATTCCCAAGTTATAATTCTTTCCTACATGTTTTTGGTCATTTCTAAACTTAGACGTGAGATAAACGGCATGCAACCATCACATGATCGGGATTATTGTGATTGAATTGTACTCTTAAAGCTGTCGTCGTCCTGTTTGAACTATTTTAATGAATGGTTCATTCTTAGTCGCAAAAGTACAGTATGCGGCTTCATTGACAAACAGCGCTGCTTTCTGCGGTATCGCCCGCACAGTAGCACCTGTTTCACGCTTTCATATACGCTTTAACATGGGGATTGGGGTATGAGGATTGGGGCATGGTATGATTGGGGTTCGGGGAAAGGGAACCCACAAAGTTGGTGGCTGGCAAAATCCAAGAGCCAAGGGATAAGAGATAGAATCAGCAAAATTTCGAAAGGGCGAAAAACTGCTTATTTTGCTTTGAAATGGCCTTCAAACAGCTAATTTAGCTTTGTTAGCGCTTATTTTGCCAGCTAAGCAGCAACAACTAAGAATGTTTTGACCACGCACATCATAAATTAACATGGGGTCGGGTGCTCGGGCGGGCTTGTCCCCAAAAAATTTTGAGCTTCTACCTTGAACAAACATTTTTGGGGGACTTGTACCTCAAGAATAAATTGTGAAATTTTTCGAAAAATTAACGCTAATTTTATTAAAAATCTGCAATTTTCTATAAAATTTGCAAAAATCTTCAATTTTTGGAAAAATTTCAAAAATTTGCCCGATTTTTCAAAGAAATTAAACATTTTAGCTACAAAATACCGGCGCAGCAGGAAACTTTTTGAATTTTACTGAAAAACTAATTTTTCCGGCTAGTTTTGGTTACCCTTTGGCCATTTTTTCGTTACCCCTTGTCCCCGACGGCAATAGGGCTTGTACCTTGTCCGGGTCGGGGGGGGGGGGCTTGGACCCACCCCCTGACCCACCCGCGTTAACCTATGACGCACATGGTAAGGTAAATGTTCGTGCAAAAAATGAGGCCGATCCAATAAAGCTTTCCAGGGACATTCCCGACTACGACTACAGAGAGGGAGGCTGTGTGTGGTCGAAGCCCCAAACCTCGGAGTGTCCTCAACGCAAGCCCTCAAAACTCAAACAATTAAGATGATATGCTTTAACGGTGCAGATATTAAATGGGAATAGGGTTAAAACAAGGCTGGAGACGTAAAAAACACGGACCCCTGAATTCCAGCTGTTGTTGAGCTGTAGCTGTTGCTTTGCTCCATGTTCAGTGTATTAGAAAGCAGATTCTACAGAGTTAATTTGAGAATATCTAGAAAACAGACCCTTAAAATAGTATTAATAATATGCGACAATACAATGAATAACTGTTGGTTCAAAAACTCCCTCTGGATCCAATAATGTTTCCACATAGATGGCATCCTACTGACTGGCCTAAAGCCAACATCTTCAGGTTAAGACTTTGCTAACACAACGTTATTTGTCCACTAATTTATTTGAGAAGCATTGGGAATAATATTAGGATTATTATAATAAACTGATTCTCAGCAACAGGTATGGATGCGTATGCAGTTCAAAATCTGTTCTTTCTTACAGTCTTACATAGTCTTGCATAGTCTTACACAAATTTCAGATATTCGGACTACAATATCCTACTTTCCTCAACATTTTCCGAAATGTCCCAAAACAATACAACCGGGACCCCGGACTTCACCAGGGCTTATATTAACAACAGCCTTTATATCATTGAAAGTTTAATCATGATCTTTGGAAACAGTTTCATAGTTTGTGTCTTTCTCAGTTCCAAAGAATTGAAGAAAAAGGAATTTGTGTTCCCCGTAGCCTTGGCTGCAACTGATACAATCTTTGGAAGTGGTCTGTTCTCAGCCGGCGCCTATCGCTTTTATCTAATTTTCTCTGACAACTTAAATGTTCTGCTAACTTCATGGGAATGCTTTTGGAAATTGCACAATATACTGTTTTTGTGGGCTAACTATTCGAATGTAATGATGATAGTATTGGTTTCCGTTGACAGGCTAATTGCATGCTCAAGTATTACGCTGTACATATCGCTAAAGACACGCCATGCCATAGCCATGGTTATAGGGGGTCTTACGGTTTCTAGTAGTCTTTATGGGTGGGCTATGGTACAATCCTATAGGTCTGTAAAAGTTTATGGTCGAAAGTTTCCACAAAGTTGTTACACAGATTGGGCTGTGGGGTGGTGGTTTAATGCCAATGTATCCTACATGTATAGATTATTTTGTTCAATATCATCTGTTATACTGTATGCGATTGCAATGATTCAGCTTAAAAGATCGGACAAAAACTTGGCCACAGAGGTTCTAAAGGTGAAAATGCAACGACAAGCTAAAATTACTAAAATGATGTCCACTGTAATCGTTTGTACGCTATTTCTGTATACCATACCGCAAGCTGTGCTAATGTACTACAGCTTTGCCGAAGCCAGTGTGCTTGTCAGTGATATTGTTATACCGGTTGCATGGATACTGATAAATGTAAACTCTATGAACAACGTTTTCATCTATGTTACCAGGAATTCGGATATTCGAACGCAGGCCAAAAAATTTTTCCCTGAGCTGGCGAAATTCTTTAAAAAATCGTATGTTACAGAGTTGACAGTTTCGAACAAACCTTTGGCAGATTGACCCTCTCAGCACGGCAGGGGCCAGTTTCATAAAAACCGTCTCGAGTTCTCGAGTTCTCAAGTTCTCAAGTAGTCTGTTTTCAGTGACAACAACCTCTGCTCTATTAAAAATTATATGTAAAAGTATCTAACGAAAATTTTATGGTGATTTATTCAGTCAATTATACAAGTTATTGAAGCAGGAAGAAAAAAATTACAAATTTGGATTTTCAAAAATTTCTCGAGTAGGTCTCAAGTTGGCGAAACTTTCTCTGGTCAAAATCGACCAGAGAACTTGACTCGAGAACTCGAGAACTTTTTCAGCATAACTTTCAATGCGACTTGCGGATCTAGATCCATCGTAGTTTAGCTATTAGACTCCAGAACTCGAGAAAATTTTTATGAAACTGGCCCCTCAGGACTATGACTACAAGCACTCCTAGATTTTTGTAGATAAAGTCTTTTTAAGTCGAGGGACAATAAAAACTATTAATGTTGATAGACTGTACAAGTTACCTTGCTATTATGTAAGTAGGAAAGCTATGTGTAAGTAGGAAAGCACATATTGATTTGATACTTGCTACATTGTATTTGTATAGAATAAAATGTATTACATAAAAGTATTATTGGAATTGGAATAATTGGGATTATATATTTATAATTATTTAAAACTGGAAATTAAGTCCGCTATCCGAAATTGAATGAATTAATTAGCCAGCCTAGTGCGTACCGAAAAAGAGAACAGCATATGAAATTTAACTGAACGATGTAATGTAGTAAATATAATAGTTTAACTGTTAATTAATAATTATTAAAATAAATATAAACTAATAATTGTACGAAATATTCAGAGACCCCGTCTTCGATCCTCACTTTTCGACACTCTTTGTCCTTGACAGAAAAAATCATCCTTTCAGTTGCGACCCAATCAGCTAATCACTGAAGTTCTTCTGTCGTTCAAAGGTTCAATCTTTTCATGCTCAGGGGAGAATTAATGTATTAAACAGCGGAAAAAGTGGTTCCTTAAATTTACTAAATACAATATACAGTAACAGGCTTAACAGTTCACACACTTTCACATACAATACTATAAACAGTAAAACTAAAACTAATAATGAAAATGGCACTTAGGAAGTGTCTGAGGAACTGTCAGAAGTAATTTCGAGACTCTTTCGTTTTCTTAATCTACTGCTGATGTATGATATAATGACGGTGAGTTGAGTCAGACTCAGAGCGCCCAAGAAAAGGAATACTCCGAGAAAAACGGATTTCTTCAAGCAGTATTGGCCTTCAATCACCGGTTCCACAAAGTCTAAATGTAAACATAACCAACTCATTTAATACAGATGGCAATGCACGCGCATATGCAAAAATAATCAAATATATACTTAAATAATAAAATACATAAAAACAATAAATTAATTCGGTGATAAAGAGATAGGTAAATAGAAAAACCAGTAAAGCCTTGCTGTGAACAATTAAACGTAGAAATTTTTGGCAGTGCAGCAACCCAACCTAGTTTACAACTTTGCAACCAAAATCATTTCACATTTCACAAACAGGAATGAAATACTGTGAAAATGCAATTTAAATATAATATGAAGTTGCAATATCTGTCGACAGTGGGATCAAACACTAACCGATGAAGGAGTCTTGACTGAGGCCAACAAGTGTGTCCTTGCTTCGATCAAACACCAAATCGTGATCCATGTAAACGTCCACAATTGTGAGCGTAGTTGTGGATTGTTGGAATTGTTTCACAATGTACTGATCTGTTTCAACTGAAATACAAAACAGAGTTTGACTTTTTTCTCAAATCCTTTCAAAAGCCGTCTTTGAACTACTCACGCAATAACGTCAGCGGACTGTACAAACCTATAGCTAAATACTCTCAAATTGATTCCTGATCAGTCTTTCGAAACTTATTTAAAAGCTCGGCTCCGTAAACTCATTTCCGAACTTAAGGACATTACAGTTACATGCAAGCATTAGATCTTCAAGAACAGATCACGTTGAAATATGAAAAGCATGAGCAAACCATTTTTCGTGTTATTTATAGAACTTCGTAAATATAAGAAAATTTAAGCGTACTGTCAGGATTATTCTTGTCATCAATTTCCTGGAATCTGTCACCAGAAATTCCCCACTGAGGCGCTTCACGCTTCTTCCTTCCAAATGATGTTACTGTCCCGTTTGGTAGATTGCATGTTTTCTAAGAAACAGTCACAATTCTATATGAAATGAAAGAACAAACGAAACTAAGAAAGTGTCACTACAATACCTACGAATCCGACCCCAAAAATTCGGGCCTAAAGTGGAAATCGAACCCACAACCTTTGGCGATCTAGGCCAACGCTCTACCGAATGAGCCATCCAGGCACAATCGAACCAAGCTTACGCTTGAATTCGTTCCCAAAGCTTGTGACATTATAGAGGACAGAAAGGACATTTTAAAGTCTAGAACACACGGAGACGGAACCAAAGCAAATACTAATAAATTTTATAATTAATATTTTCATATTGTTAGACCAAGAGTTCATAATTCTATTATATATTAGAAGAAGAGTGAGCCACTAGAGGGCTCCTCTTCTTGGCATTGCGTAACGGTGCTCCGACCACAATACGCGAATGTTCCCCCGTTTGGGGGGGGGGGTCGACCGGCATACCCCCTCCCCGTTTGGTGGGGAAGTACCAAAAAGTGGTCCCCGTTTGGTGGGGGGGTAGCCAAAAGAGGTCCCCGTTTGGTGGGGGGGGTAGGCAGAAAAGGGTCCCCGTTTGGGGAGGGGGTCGTCAAGACAGGCAAAGATAGGCTGAATCTGATTGGCTGTTAGCGACCCCCCCCCCAAACGGGGACCCCTTTCCCATACCCTCCCACCAAACGGGGACCTCTTTGCATACCCCCCCCACCAAACGGGGACCTCTTTTGGCTATCCCCCCACCAAACGGGGACCCATTTTCGAATAGAACAAAAACTACCGTAATCCTCTGCTATACCCCCCCACCAAACGGGGAGGAGGTCTCTGCAATCTGATTGGCTGTTGGCTACCCCCCCCACCAAACGGGGACCTCTTTTTGGCTACCCCCCCACCAAACGGAGGGGGGTATGCGATGTCGATTTGGTCGACCCCCCCCCCAAACGGGGGAACATTCGCGTATTGTGGTCGGAGCACCGTTACGCAATGCCAAGAAGAGAAGCCCTCTAGCGGCTTACTCTTCTTCTAATATATAGTGCAATTATGCACTCTTGGTTAAACGGTACCCAAAAGTTTTACAAGACTGGTAACGATGAAGTAGTGGAGTTTGGACTGAGTTAATTAAGTTTTAACAGTTAGTTCCAAATTTTATTCTGAAGTTTACCGGTTGACACTGGCCCTGACACAAAGTCAAATAGCATGTCAGGGCAACAGTTCTGCTGCCGTCAAAGCGGAACGTGCGGAAGTTGATGGACTTTGTGACATTGCTTGTCATCTCAACGCCCGTCGTCAACACCTTTGGGACCACGGCAGCTGTTGGACATCTGAAATGAGGCAAGATGCCATCAACTTACTTAGGACACGTGAATGTTACAGTTCACATGCTTTTACTGTATTACAATTTACAAATTATTGCAAGTTTTGGTGGTATGTTCTAATAGAAAGGATTTACGCAAAAACAAAAATACCATCTTTAAGTCTTACACGTACGACATGTACTTTATTTATCATACCATATTTCCACTCAATACCGCAATTGTGGCAACATTATCGACATTATTATTGATTACCCGTTATCAATAAGAACCAAAGGATCTGTTGATGGTGGATTCTGAGCCCCCAATGAGCCATAGTGATTTGTGGGGACCTTCAGAACGCCAGCAGCTCTGGCGGCAACGCATCGTCGAACAACAAAGTCCATGCTGACGTCTGAAACAAAAATGTTTTAAGATTTGCAATAACGGCAATTTTTGCCATTCAAAAATTACAGCTTACATTTCAGTTTACTGGATTTCTAAATTTTTCTTCCAGGAAATACAAAGTCTTATTCGATAGCAGTCGGATTCATGAATGTCTTTAATGTATTCCACTGCTGGCATCACGAAACCTTTCCGGAACCAAGGGGCTTAAAACTAACGACGTTTCCCTGAAAATAGTTTTGGATGGGCTATAAAATTATGCCGACTTTAATTTTAGTTACTGCATATTCCTGGACAAAACAGGCAGCGTTTCGTTCATTACAAAGGATCCCCACTTAAACACAAGCGCCATTTGTGATGAAACGATGAGGATAGAAAGAAAGAAAGGTATTTAATGTTTTTTATTTCTTTATACCTAGTGCCATCATTTCCCATCTCATCTGAAGAGTCTCTCCCAGCTGGGCTTGAAGTCTTGGCTGTCCATCTGTTCCCACGACCGTCATAAATACAGGACTTCCAAGTCTGACTTTGCCTCGGGGTTTGATGATTTGAGGTTCCGGGCCGCTGAAAAAGGGCGAGTTTAATAGGTATATGTGTGCAAAAATTTTAACTCCCGTTTTTCGAAAACAAATTTGCACACACAACCATGAGCACTTGCAACAGACAGCCACAGCGGCAAGTGCTCAGGAGACTTCACAAACTTTCCTTTCATGAAAGCTTCACTACTCTGCATATAACGTAAAGTTATGTTGGCAAACTAGAGACATACCGTGCGTGCAGGGTACTGTTGGTTACGGTCTTGGCAGTTAGCGTGGTGGGATAACTGCAGCAGAGACGGTACGTTCTGTCCATATCTGTTACCAGTCCAGGGATTCCTGCCAAAGGACTTGTTTGTACAACAATTGTAGCGCAGTAAGTACCATTTCGCTAAATAATACAAGATTTCAAGATACAAATATTAATACAAAATTACTGTAAAAAGATACAAAAGTCCTAGTTCACTCAAATCCATATTGTACAATAAACAAGTAATGATAACCTCCGGAGGATTCTCCTTCTCTTATCAGAGTCAAGGCTCGATGCTCATCCCGGGATACACAGAACCCTTGAGCCAGGAGTGTTCGAATCCAATTAACACTTTTGTGTTAAATAGTTAAATAAACAGCGACAAAGCACTAAAACAATAAAAAGTCTGTTCACGTCCCGCTGGCACCTTATTCATGCTTGTCGGTTCATTTATAAAAGTAGACATATGAGCATAATTCTTAAATAGTTTATTACTCACCAAATCAAGCACACCACAATCGCGATCACCAGTGTAGCCCTGATGTGAGGGTGCCGCCTGATTTGGTCTAATGGCCGGAGGGCCATCTGTGGGCGGTCGAATGGACGGAGACCCTCCTCCGCCATAGCTCGAGCCTCCCCCACCTGGAGGCAGCGGTCTCAGGGCCGGAGAACCGCCAGACTCCCTAGGCCCCACCAGGTAACCCTTAACTCCATCCGGGGGCAGAGGTCTGGGGGGTGAAGGTGGCTGCCCGTAAGGCCCACCTCCCGGGGCAGCCGCCCGGCTAATTCTGGCCTGATGGGCCTGACTGTAACCACCCTGACCCGGGTTAGTGGGACCTGTGATCACGCCAGGCGGGCCCAGTTGGTCATAGCTGCCAGCGGTCAACGCTTGGGCCACACCGTAACTGTTGATGATTCCGCCTTCCACTTCGCCGAAGCCGGGAATATCGATGGAGACTTTCTGGGAAGTTGAAGGAGGAAAACCTAGGATTGGAAAAAAGGCGGGTTCAAAATAGCACACGTTTTATTCAATGTTTCACTATTACTACTAAACATACTGTTTAATATTTCTATGCTATTTTTTATTCAGGTTGGTGATTTTAGACTGAGAATTGGCGCATACCAAGTAAGAGAGTCGCCTTATTAGAATTCCTGACTTCAACCCTGCAGGTGTCGTATCTGTGACGTGCAAATACAGCACCATTGAATTGAGCCGATTCTGTTACCTGAAATAAAGCAATAGCAAGAGTACTCTTGGTACGAACAAAGCAAACAAACAACAAACAAAAGCACTATAGCAAAAAACAGTGGTATATAAAGGTTAGAGCTAAATCACCGTACCATTACAGCAAGTCCATCATAGCGACACATTGGCACAACGCCAGCCTCCGGTATTCCTGGACCAGGACAATTGGAATAGTAAAAATCTGTGGTTGTATCTGGGATAAACTGCTGAGGTTCCTGTCGTTTGGCACGATTCGGCCTGTCTGGAATTGAGTTATAAAATTCGCAAACGCCTGAGGACCGATAATAGTTCACTCCGCCACAGCTGAAATAAAAATAAAAGGATTGAAAATTGCAGTAAGCTTCTTCCTTGGTTGCGAAAGTTAGGTTGGTTGCTTCTAGATTTCAACAATTCCATTAGATGATGGAGAAACAATTTTATATCATTAATTATTATCATAATCTGTAAATAATTTTATATTATTTATATAGTATTTCATAATATTTTTGTACCCTGCAGCGAGACATTCTCCAAGACAAGCCAGTCGTCCAGTTGATGTCGTTGTCTTCACAGGTTGTCCAGTCAGACGCATGTTTGGAATTTTATCAAAAGCAGACATTTTATCGCCAAAATCGCATTCACCTGAAAAACAATACACACATGCAAGAGCAAAGTTATGAAATGTTGACACGAAGAAAGAAAACTGATCTAGAATAATCTAGGGAATGATTGAAGCATGAACCTCTATATATTTGATCTTTGAGGCGCAAAATTCGCGCACGCCCTGCTTGTGTTTTCGAGCTTAAGCACATAAACATAGAGCGAGTGAGCGTACCCCCGTTTCGACTAGGAACTGATTTGCGGGAGGGTCACTAGGGTCTGATTTGCGGGGGGATAGGCCGTTAGCGAGCAGAGCATAGTTTTTGCTTTGATAACATAGAGTGTGCCAATGGCACACTCTTATATTGTGTACTCTTGGTAATACTAAAATTGTAAAAAAGCAAGGAACTGGTATTTTACTATCATTCTCAAATATTGCTAATTATATACTGGACCTTATTTCTTCAGAGAGGACACAGCACGGCAAATACTGCAAGACAGAGGTGAAGAAACTTAAGGAAAAATCGCCGAGTATCGCTGGTCGAACGCCGACCCCGTAAAGTTTTATTTGAGTTTATTGGAAAGTTTTATTTTGTTGATTTTAACACTTTTAAGGCTGTATCACTAATTTAGAATCATCCATTGTCAATGAGTACAGCTTCATATACCTGGTAAGCAAACTGCTTCATAGTAGCTGACACCCTGGAATGGTTCCGTCCGAAAACTTGATGAGGGTAAGTAGGTCAGCCGACACAGTTGAGTTGCGGCTTCATAATCAAAGGAGCGGCATACAAAAGTTGTGCTTTCAAGGCACCTGAAACAAATAACCTTCTTAGCGAATAGCGATACTTGAAGCATAAAAGAGTCAACATAAGTATGACAGAAAATAAAGACTAATCACTTCGAATACCGAAGCCTGAGTTGTCAAACCTGGAATAAATCGAACAAGAATGTGCATGGGTTAAGCACAGGTTCCCTCTAGAAATGCCTAAATTTGTGTAATGAAATATAAAACAGCATTTACCCGTTCTGGCAGTCCTCAAATGAAACGTCAAATAAGTCTTCGGATTCCACGTCACCAGGAATCATGTTATCCGGTTCAGCTATGAGGAACTGAGTCGTGCCTTCTGGACATATGGTACCTGTACAAAAATAAAGACACTTTCAGGCAGTAGAACAATAAAATGTTCACAAAAATTCTGCTATCAGCCCACTACGGTCTCCTTCCTGAAACCGTAACATTCAGGTTGTACCCGCACATGGAAAGTATGAATTGCCACTTGACCAAAACCAAGAGTCGTCTACAAATGGAATTCCGAATTTAGGCTCTTGCCTAAACTAACCTGTAACTGTTTCCTTTGCGGTGCACGCACTCGCTATCCACTGTTCGTTTGAACCTTGTCGGCGCCAACAAACCTGCTACTTATCATTTTGTTAGTAATGTAGGAAGGTGGTACGGTAACAGATAAAATAACTATGAATGAAATAACAAAATTCAGTATTTGAAAAATGTAATTAGGTATAAAATATAAACATTGGAACGTAGAAGAAATTAAAACTTATGGTTATTACATTCCGTGTTTCTGTCAAAATAGTCCACTAATGAGGTATCCGGTTCGGACGTGAAGGCATCAGGTTGAGTGAATTGGGATTCTGGAGAAAACAAAAATATAGCATAAATTTTGCACATAAGCTATAGTCTGCTTTCATAGGCAAATTGAACTATGTACACAAACCTTTGATGTAATTTTATATAATATATAATTATAATCGGTAAGAGTGTGACAAGCTTCAGGATTTTTTTAGTGCTCTTGTTATATCTGCTAAGGTTGACTCAAACAAAAGTGCACCCAACGACCATCCACATACACATACAAATCAGTGTCCAGTATTATGGTTTCTATTAAGGATGCACACTTTACGTGCTGAAAGTTGAAACTCAAGCACAACAGCTTTTCTAGTACGGTAGTAATATGGCGGTTGTGCTGTGGTTAATCCAAGGCCTCTCCATTACATTAATCCCAAATAAAGAATTTTTATCCATTTGCTTACCCATGTTAAGAATACATTCCAGTTGATCATAGAAGTACATTGCGGACAGGCAGGGTTGACCTAGATCCGGCGGTGGGCTGAAAAAGTGGCTCAAATTCATAAACTCAAAATTAAAATTAAAGTAAGCAGCAATTTTAAAAGCGCATTCTTTTAAGGTGGTGATTCCTTTTGGTCACATATTGTTGGTTGGAGGCATAAATGAAGATGAAATTTGACGAAACTTTCCGAAATAAGTTCTTTTAGCGTTCTAACACCCTCCGCCCAAGCCCGATTCAAAAATTCGAAATTTCCGGGCAGGGCGGTTTTTTCTAATTTCTGAAAGTTTGACACCAGCTACACAGTTATGAATATATTCATTCGAAAGATCTCATTGAGCTTCATATTTTTGCTTTTTAAAGCAACTTTCTATCTTTTCCCTACCGTGAGATATAGCCGATTTTCTTGTTTTGGCGTCGAAAACTTGTCATTTTTGCAGAAATCAAATAATCCAACATTTTTTCAAATACGCAAGCCGTAAAATCAAACTAAGGGCGTTGATATGAAGGTCTCACAGGGACAAATTATCCGATGCATGATCGTCGTCCAACTGCTATCCTGTAGGCTGCTATCATAAAAATGTAGTTCTTGCAAAAACACGACCAATTTTTTTCCAAAGACTGTGGAGCATTCACGATGCAAGCTGGAGGGCTGCTACTTACCTTAACACGTTCTGCACAAATATACCCAGGGACGATTTTTTAGTTTCCCCGATTGCTGCTTTCTAGCTAAAGTAATCGCTTGACAAATTTGGAAAAAGTAGGCAAAATACAGGTTACGCACACATTTCAGCTTGTTTCTCTACAACGAAGAGCGATTTCACAATAAATAAAAAATCGTCCCCAGCTATTTGATGGAGTTATCGAATGATATAACCGATGTCTCGCGAAAAAATTTACTTGAGTCTGCAAAAATTCTGGAAAATTATACTTCTTCTAAAATGTGTTAAAAATAGTTTTGTAAAGCAACATTAGTTTCATGGCATGCATTAAAAAGAGAAAATGTTAAGCTACATTTTGATATAAAAATGGCTTCTTAACTCCAAGTAATGAATGAGTAATAATGGTGAAAGCTTTATGTGACCAAAGGGAATCACCACCTTAAATGGCTCAGCATTTTTGGGTACCTACCTACATTATGACTGATCCTAAAATTTAGTAATGTTCCTGTCGCTTAAAGTTTATTAGGTATGAAATTAGGACATTTTGAGAGAAAAGTCGAAAGTATTTATCCCCTATAGAAGTTTAACGTAGAAGGGTTGTAACTTAGATCAGAATTTTTCTACAAAATCCGTGCAAGCAGAATTATTGTACTTCAGGCACAAATCCAGACATTCTCCAACGGTGGGTACATCAGTGACCACTGCTGTTGCAAATCCGACCAAGATTTGTTGTGGATATCTGATAAAGGCAGGTATTGTGTTGCACAGCTGATCCGCTAAAATTAAATTAGAATAATAAAACTAAAAAAATTGAGCATAAACCTAGAAAACTTAAAATGAGCATTAGTTATAAATATTTTAACATTAATTGATTTATATATAATTAGTAATTTTATGCAAGGCTGCTCTAATGGTTTTAGAAACATTTGATTTCGGCTTCATTTACGTGCTTAGTCGTATAGGCAGTGCCACTTTAAGTTTAAATTTTAATTTAAGATTACGTTTTAAGTCCTTATTCAATTTTTCTTTTTAGTAATATGAATATACCTATTTACCTAACTTAGTCTGACCTACTGGTTCTCTACAATAACACCTTTTTCCTGCTGCGCCTCAGCGCAGCAGGTCTCTTATGTTTGCTCGGTCCGGGCCCTCACATGCATTTTGCTTGATAAAGATATTCCTCACCGTAAATGCGTGTGCATAATGGTTTAAGATAGGGCTTATATGATTTGCGTGTGACATTTTGTCTTTCATTCCAAAGAACTTCTTTTTCCGATTCATGTAGAAATTACGCATATGTGTTTGCTCATGTATTAATGGCAATTCCAAAATCGGAAAGTCTATTCTCTGCTCTGATTGATGACTCATATTTAAGATTAAGCTTTTTAACAGCTCACCAACGATTTCTCAAGTGCATGAATCTGACAGAAACAATTGCTAACATGTAATGCTTCATTGTTTCAGGTTTTCTGGCGGTATAAAAGTAAATTCCTCAAACCTTAAAAACTGTTCAGACAATGTTTTGCACGTATATCTTCTGTAGTATGCAAGTGCGAGCTCCTTATAAAATAATTAGCTGCGCAGCAGGTTACAATTACTGAAAATGTCCATCCAGCGAACACTTTTAATCTTTTGCATAAAATATTGCTTGTTCATTACAGATTTCGCTTACAGTCCACACAAGTTTTCTCATAGTAGTTGATTCCGTCTACGGATTCCAAAAGACTTCGACCTCTGGGCAACGCTCTTTCATCGCTTATGAAGCACGTCTGATCACTGGCACGATACATAAATGATTTGCAGGGATAGAATTGCTAAATACAAGAAAATATTAAAAACTAAAATTAGTTCATAAATGAATTATATGATTAAAATAAAAGAATTTAGATTCGATTTTCGAAGAAATCAAAAACAATTCCGACTTTGGTTACAAAAGCAGCATCGTAACGTATCCTATGAACGATGTGAAGAGAGCTTACATCACCCAGAACATTGGAGGTACAGAGGTCCCCACATAATTCCAATGTTAGCCCACTGAAGGCGTAGTCCGGATTACTGATCCCATCCACCAACATACTGTTGGGTATTTCCGTATACTGAGCCAAGAAAGGAGCAAAACATCTTGCTAAAACCAATAATAAATAATAAATAAATAACCAATAATTAAATAAGAAATCAGCTGAAAGAAATAAACGCAAGTGGACATGAAATAGCCATATTTAATGCTGGAAACAATAGACAGTGGGAAGTGATTGTCCTAATTCAGGACTAAAGTATTGGTAACTGAAGCGTTCCCTAAAAGTTGATCTAAAACAATTCAAAGCAATGAAGTTATTACACTATTTTATGTTACGCTTGGAAGACGTGGTAACAAATTGCTGACAATGTCGCTTTGTATTTCAACGTAATATTTATTTCAAGTACAAACGGCTTCTCTCGTTGTTTGAAGCACGTAAAGGTGCTCGGTAATTTGTAATCTGCAGGTCTTAGTAATGATTTTAATTAACTAAATAATTAATTAATTTTGGCTGAGCAGAAGTTTCCTCTGATCACCTCCAGCACAATTGTTATCAGCATAGACCACATTCTCTTCGTCCACAATCAAATCAGGGCGATCGTAACGATCCTCTGTATTCAGCAGACACTCCTGGTCCTCGTAGAAATACATCACACTTTCGCATTCGTATCCCAAATTGGCAGCACTGTCAGAACAAAGCTAAAAACAGTCAACCGTTTTTTTATTAGATAATCATTTAGCAATTTTTATCAATTCATCAATTTTTTAGAACGGTTACAATATGAAAGAAATGAAGGAAAGATGAGGTTAGAAAGAATCATGATAAAATCTAACCCTTAGGCATTCTTCAAAGGTGCTGGCAGTCTCCACAGATTTTGCAAATCCAACCAAAATTTTGTTGTACAACATGTCGTAGTCAAAACCAGCACCACAGGTTGAAGCAGCTGTAAAACAGAAGTTCTGATTTCCGATCAATTATTACAAAAAAAGCGGCAAAAGCAGACATCGAAAAGCAGCTACTTTCCTATTTTACAAATTAATATTAGAATGTATATATGTTATTTGTTTTCTTATTTTTATATTTTAATTTTCTTATTTATGTATTTCACCAGATTTTAACTTCCGAAAATAATTATTCTAACTTTCAACGCAAACTTTGAAATAGAGATCAGTTCCGGGGGAATCAGGCAAGCCATTGACATCGCTGGGGATGGAATCGTACAAAATACAAGACTCTTCCTGTATAGCATAACCAGCACAAGCCTGATTACCACCATCGGGAAGCTGAAAAAGAACTTGTGATGAAATTGACGTGATTGATTGATTGATTGATTGATTGATTGATTGATTGATTGATTGATTGATTGATTGACGAAATTTATGTGAAGACAAGTTTTGGTGTTTGCATCCAGAAATGTGGGATTGTTTTGGAATCCTGAAAGTCGGTGAGTAAGAAACCACTCAACTACGGAGAATCTAATGTCAAAGCTTTGTAAGATCAGATTATTATCACCATGAAATTTGACAGAGTTCTACCTTATTATTCTGGCAGAAACTGGCACACTGGTCCACAGTCTGTATTCCGATGTTGTTTCCAGGACCGGGTCCCGTTTTCCCACTGTATCTTACAAAGGTCGGCGTCAACCGCGCTGCACAAGCGGATTGGACTGCAGCTAAAATTGTGCATTTTCATGCTTTATTTGCCAAAAACAATCAAATTGTGTTTTTGAGATTTCAAACGGATTAATTGACACAGTGACAGAACAGCTGACGCTGGCAGGAAAATTTGAAAAGCCCGATAAATTTTGACTACATGTATAGTTGCTTTTTGATCTTACTAATCGACTACAGTAGCGACTAGCGACTGTTGCTGTCAACCAATATGTCGCACATTCCAAGTACCAATTCAAGAGCTACACATGCACCTACGAGTGACTAAAATTTTTTGGAGCATGTATGCTAAAAAAGATAACATGATAGAGGTTCTAATTAAAACAAATTAATTGTCACTTATGTCGACTGGAGTAATGAAACACCATGACTCTAAAACAATATAAGCAACAACAATTGATCAGTGGAGTGTTATTACGTTTAACACGAATAAAGATAAAGCTTTGCAAAAGATGTGGGTTTGTAGCCATTCCTTTAGTAAAACATAATAAAACCTACGTGAAAATTGAGCATCCGCATTAAGCGGAAATAGTAATAATAAAATAAGATAAAGCATTTTGGACTATGTGAACAAATACGTTAGAGCCACAGGTTACATGAAATTGACGAAATCAATTAAGGAGGTAGGTCAGGGGCACTATAGGGCTTAGGTTACAATAGACAATGGGGCAAAAGTGTCTTTTTAATAATACATTTGAGTTTGTCTTAATGGAAATAAAGAAAAACTGGCAGTGACAGAATTGAACTAAATGTGTACGCAACTGTCTAGAATAGTTGATCAAAGAAAGGCAGCAGTGACCCAGTTTTACTGTCTTGGTCAATGACATATACAGCTTTTTAGTATGTTAGTGTACTGCAATTTAAAATTAACGCTATCACTGTAATGTGAACTTGTTGTTGTTGCATTGTTTCTAACTTTCTGAGGCGCCCAAACTGTGATGCTGTTGTGAACGTTTTAATTTAGGTAATATATAGGGAAGAATTTGGAATCTACATTAATTTACTGCTCCTTTCCATTTCAGTGATTCTGCTTTAATATCGGCTTTAATCTAGTAATGCAAAGAAACTAAGTTGTCGCTTCGGCATCATCCTAAAAAATTCTGGTCTTACGTGGGACTCGAACCCATGGCCTTCCAACATTAACCATCCGACTCACTTCTAGCTGAACTACTGAAACTACTGGGGCAAATAAGTTTAAAAAATCAAATTATTTTGCTAAATAGCAGCAACTTCGAAACGTCGAAATCAGCGCAATAAACTATTCTCAACATCCGGGGGTGTGGCGCAAGTGGTAGAGATTTCTACATCTAAAACAAGGCTCGGCGGTTCGATCCCCGCCTGGACAATTTTCTTCACATTTCGTTTCACATTTGGCGACCTCCCCCGTGGTCTTACCTATCGCTCTGAGAAGATGAAGTCTATTGCGATGCCTGGGAATGGTGGAATTCCAGGTCCTTGAGATAATTGGTTAGGTTTTAGTGGTCCTGGTGGTACTAAGGGTTAATATATGGTTAATACGGTTATTGTAATTTTACTAAAAGGCTCCCGGTGAAGAAGAAAGTAATATGGCCTCAGGTTAGGAGAAGCAGACAGCCGGGAAGCCGCCCTTAGACCACATTGGTACATTGATTTGAGGACCCGACCTGCAATTCCTTGAAGTTAGAGGCCGAATTTCAAATTAGCAATGGAAGTATGTTGAATATCAGCAACTTCGAAAGCTTGAAATCAGCACAATAAGCTATTATCAACGTCCGGAAGTGTGGCGTAAGTGGAGGGCGTTCTACTTCTAACACAAAGCGTCGATTCGGTTCGATCCTGCCTGAATACTTTTGTCCACACGTTTCTACCCTGATTCCAACCTTTCACAATTTTAAATTCAATTAATGAAATCAAAATACAGTCAATAGTTTTGCCAATTTTAGCACAAAGTAAGCACTCGTAACCATGTGGAACTTTGAAAAATCCATGATGGTTTTAATTTGGGGGGGGGACAATGTTAAATTGAGGCTGGAGGAGGTTTATCAGAAATGGAAGAAGGTCGCGAATACCCGTGGGTCGGGTCGGGTCAGGTCTGGCTCAAACAGCGTGAACCGCGGGTAAAAGAGGGTTCAATGTCAGTCACCTGAGGTTAGGTTTATGCACTAAAATTTGGAAATCTTGGAACCATATCAATCAAATCCCCGCTAAGATAAATTGCTAATTGCCTTATTATATATACTGACAATAGAAGCTATATTATGCTCAAGCTTCACGGCGTTGGAAAGTCCTTGACTTGCTACTTCTGATAATATAAATAATTTTGCTGTAGCTCGTTGCTGAAAAGCTTTTATTAGTAAAGTTTAGCGAAAACCGGCCAAATTATTAATTTTGTTACATTTTCCAAATAAAGTTTTGTTTGCATATTGACCAGTTTTAGCTAAATTGTACTGTCTAAAACTTTCTAGCATGAAACATAGCAAAATGATTTATATCCTCAAAAGCAGCGAATTAAGTAATTCGCAACGATGTAACGACTACCTTACTTCAGTATATCTCAAGAGCTTACACTTAATTTGGGTTCACACATCTTAATTGTATTGTTTGATTTGTAGACATTAACACAAAAATAATCCTTTAAACTGGATTTTTGTGGGACATATGGAAACTCAAGAAAACAACCTTTTTAGACTCCAGACACATCCAAGGGTTCTTTCGAATTTCTTCGATTAAGTTTTAAACCCAATCCTTTCAGAAGGATGTCTGATTTTGTTAAAATATCAAAGCGCGCGCGGTTATTCTTCCAAACCAAGTGACCGACAATATATAATAATCCCAAATATTGATCTCTGTATATACTAAAATGCGTCTGCATCTGCAACTCTTCTTTTCACTATCCTGTGGGAGTTCAAAGGAAACATAAGTTCAATCAATTCATTTCCTTTTTAAAGTTTCACATTTTATTCTTTCTGTGCCCATGCAGGCGATGCTGCGGAGAGCTCGTTTTGAGCACGTAGCCGAAAGGTCTACCATCATTGACATTGACCAAACTTGTCTCTGTCTTGCGCCAAATGTGGTTTGTAAAGTCAAACATACCCGGACTCGAACAAGCAATTAATAAAAAGTTTGGTGTTTTCTGACACTTCTGTTTTACATGGTATTTAACAGGGAGATTTTAGCTAAAACACCACTTAAAAAGGAAACATTGTTTAATAAATGTGAATACAATACAGAGTAATCTTAAGCATTTGCAGAGGTTTCCTTGTATTTCAAATATCTTTCCAATTCCTGGTTCTTGAGCTCTCTAATAGCATCAACTGTTTGTTCAGCATATTGTGGATCGTTTGAAGGATCTTCGGGTATTGAAGTGGCTTCTTCCTGAAATAAAAATACAATTAAAATCCCGTTGGAACAATTCGCCGCAATAGCTAAAATTTTATCAATTGATTGGGAAAACAGTGACGTCTAACAAGAGCCAGGGTCAGATTTGAAAAACTATAACCGCAAAAACCAAACATGAAAACCTATTTACTACCAGATATCATTTAAGATCATTACAGATCTTGTCAGTGAGGATATTGTTAACCCAATTTTTCCAGTATTACCTTCTGTGGAAACACCGACGTGTAGGAAGCTTTCCAAAATTCCCACGGTGTCGATGCTGTTGCCATATGCGATCTATCGTTCGTTGAAACGCCTACAAATCTAATAGTAGGTAGGTACGGTTCGTGATATGGTAAAGTTTACGATTAACGGAATAATAAGATTACACGAAAAATTCTGAAACCTCTCAAAAGCCAGAGGAGTATGTGCAGATACGACGAATATAACATCACACTCGCAGAGTCTTGTCGGAGCAGAATACACAAGTTTCTGGCAACCTATTCAGCTGAATTTATTAAACTGCATCTGCCAGCAATTTATTTAATCAAGTCATAATAGCTTAAACTAAAGTAAATTAACAAGTTGTAGCTCAACCCACAACAAAATTGCAAATTATGGAGTACCTATGCTTTCGAAACTGTCCATTCCAAATGGAACCAGTAAAGGTTTTGAAGGATCAACCGAAAGTGCCTTACTAAAACAATTTTCTACAATAATATTAAGGCTTTTAAAACCGGTAATCAAAACGTGAGCATATATCAACCAAAAACAGACCATGTTGCATATCTAAAGTATTGTTGAGATAAAATTTTATTTAAAACAAATTAAATTTTAATCACGATCAAAAGCATTTGTAGAAAGGTAAGAAAATTTGTAGAACATTTGTAGAACATTTGTAGAACATTTGTAGAAAGAAAGAATTTGTAGAAAGGTTAGAACACACCAATTTAAAAGAAAACTGACCTTGGATTTGTTCCAAATAATAAGGAACTCAGGCATGCTCGACCGCGAATGATCAGATTTTCCATTTTAGCACTGAATGACTACAACAATGTAATCTATTCACAATTTGAAAAATGATTTGTCTTTCCAAAACAAAACTGAACACATTTTGTAACATTATATACTCAAATTCAAATGTAAACCAACCGCGATGTCGCATAGACCAAGAATTGGCTGGGAAAAAGGAATGGGGACTAAAAAATCCGCGTCCGGTTGGAAGTCACCGTCATGCTGTAGTCGATACTACTGGAAGCGTGGGAAATGGCTTCTGCCTTCCCTGTTGTTCTTTGGAACCTAATCAACGTTGTACTCATGGATTCACCCTTAAAATGCCCTCGAGCTCAAGCCCAAGAGCGGCCATCTATAAAACCAGCTGATCAGTTCTACTATCAGTTGGCATGAGCCCTAGATCAACCTATTATTCGTGAAGGTATTGGGTAACCGGGATATCTTTTGGTAACATCTGGTCCGGAAGTTCAGTATATGCTTTTAGCCTGCACCAGGAAAATGAAGAAGAAGAAGAAGATACAAGAAGATGGAATTGGTATACTCTCTTCCATAACCAATAAATGAATTTCTAGGTATGCTGGACAAAATTAGTCTAATAAACCTGAAACATTCAGGTCTTTGGTGGTCTACTCTGCAGCTATCGGGCCATCCGTCCAGTCGGTCTATATTTGTGGTCGTTCCCTAACACCTTGTCACTCACCTACATATTGATGTCACAACTGATAAACTTTACTAGCACAGTAGCACACAAACTTCTGTTTGCTGATGCTTAACCTCGACCAATTTTAACTGGTAAAGTGACAGTGTAAGATAGAATAAAAATATTAAATAAATAAAACGAATAAAAGCATCGAGCGGAATTACCTGCAAAGTCGCACCTGATTATGAGCAACAAATCGTGCTGTTTTGCAAATGATTTGCTTTGTTTCATTATCGAGATCCTGAAAACAGGGCTATGTTCATTTATGCTAATTAATATGCTGCTTATTATGATTTATTATTATTATTATATATTCATGTCTAAGTTTATAAACTATCATGCAGTAAATGAAAGATTCTTCCTGAACTTTGTTATGATCTATTGTGGGCACTTCTGTGTGTTTTGCGCTGCTGAAGTATCTTACTTAAGCCTTAAAGTATATCCTGGTAAGAAGGAAAGAAATTAATGAAATGAGAGTTATGCACCATCAAAACCGACAACAAAAAAGTGACCATCTGTGCGTTTGAGCCGGGACACCGCACACAAAAAGACGCACACCGTTGAAAGTCAGAACTGATCGCATTAGAGCTTAATATATAAGCATTGTCTTGGTAGGCTTTGATTGATATTTACAGAAAATGCGGAAAATGAATTTGGTTACATAGAATTGAATAGACTTACACAGAATATATTACGAGAAATAGCCGAAATTTTTATCCATTCAATTACCTGAAACTTATCGTACATTCCCAACATTATGACGAGAGGCAAGGGAAACGGCGTAATCATATCCTTGTCCTAAATATTAATGTGACAAACACAAAATGTCAATATACAGTACAAATGAACAATAGGGCGCAGCAGCGAATTGTAAAATGACAAAATTTTACGTACCAGCAGGTTTAATTTTCATGCTGTTTGCCAAGACGAATCCACTCTGTCCTCGGCGAAGCACGGGTGTGTATTCAGATTGTATACAGATACACCCGTGTATTCCACTTATGCCTAGTGGAACTGTGCCTACTCTTTTGATGTCAGCAATTGCAAAACTCAAAAAGTGGAATTGTGCCTTACTCCTTTTATACCTGGTGGAACTGTGCAAGATAAACACTACAGATAAGACTACACTACTAAGAAACTTCAAGAGAAGTTAAAATCTTTAGACTTAATTCGGAGTAACAAAGGAATTGAAGTTTTTGAAAATGTGGTTTTGTTTTTGGAGCGCTTTCGCTTGTAGAAATGTGTGTTGTTTCGGAAATGGCAGAAATTAGATTTTAAACTAATTTTTAAAAGTTGCAATTTTATTTCTAAATTCCTAGTTTTATTATGCAACATGTTAAACCGTCAAAATATCGGCTCATATTTAATAATGTTTCTTTTGTTCCAGCTTTAGATGTTGTTAACTACAGCTATGTGCCTGTTTTTTCTGCTGC